>WOVY01006090.1:0-18597 GCA_013436015.1 Rhipicephalus annulatus | reverse complement strand
AGTTTTCCGGAGGCGGCGAAGGGTAGCGGCGCCTAGGAGACGGCGACCGATTGGAGCGAGGGGCTGGCGGGGGTGTCAGACTGCGGTCAGAGGCTGGAGAACGGTTTCGCAGCGGCCTTGGTGTCTCGTAAGATGCGCTTCCAGGGAACGTTGGTGCTTGTGCAAAGTCGGACAGGTGGGATCTCGGTGGGCAGTCGTACCTCGGCGGCTGCCGGTAGTTACAGTACCTGGCAATGTGGCCTTCGACGCCACAGTTGTAGCAGATGGGTAGGGGTCGCTCGCCGAACCACTGCTGAGAGCGCTGGGCTGTGTAGGGTCGCCTAACCGAACGGGGTGGAGCAGATTGCTGAACGGGAGTTGCGCGCCTCTGTGGGGCGGGGCCGGGACGAAGACGTTGGTCATACCGCTGGTCAGACGCGAATGAGTCTCGGCGTGGCCACGAAGCCCTAGCTTCGCGAACGTCTGTCACACATACTGATGGTGGCAGAGGAGCGAACGGGGCCGGGTAGTAGGATGAACAGGTAGGCGTATGACGGATGGTGTCGTGGAACAGTGTGTCTTGTCGCTGTAGTTCTTCCCGCACTATTGTCCGGATAGTAGCGGCAAGGTCGGCGGGGCGGGCTCACGTCGACGCTGGCGACCGTTGTTACATTTGCCAGCCTACCAAATTTCGGGGCAATACGACGGGTCTTTAGCTTCTCAAAAGTACGGCAGTGGCGTTGGACGGCGGAGACGGAAGTGAGGTCTTCCCTGCCTATCAAAAAGTTGTAGACGTCCTCTGCTATATACCCTTCAGAAGGTGGCCGACCATGTCCTCTTCAGTCATGTACGGGTCTATGATCTTGCAGAGCATCAGGACCTCCTCTATGTAGGTGGTACACGTTTCTCCAGGAGTCTGAGCTCTTTGAGCCAACGTGCGCTCCGCGCTCTTCTTTTTTGAATCAGAGTCGCGCCGAAGCATTTCTTGAGCTCTTCAGTGAAACGATCCCACGTTGTTAAGGAATCTTCGTGGTTTTCGTACCACATCAGAGCTGTTTCCGTGAGAAACAGCGCGACATTTCCCAGTTGGTCGGTGGCATCCCAGCAGTTGTACCGGCTCACCCTTTTGTACTGTGTCAGCCACGCATCCACATCTTCTCCTGCTCTTCCCGCGAACGGGCGGGGTTCCATATAGTGATATCGAGGTGCAGCTGGCACTGACCTTTGTGTGGTTGAGAAGGCGTGACCTTCGCTCTCGGCCATGGCAGTTGGGTGTCGGTGGCAGACCGGCAATACGACGGCTCCGGCGAAGTTCGAACAGCTGTGGCTCCGTGGTTCGTCGACGTATACTGTACCCAGCACCTCCACCACTCTGTTTACGCCTGAAGTAGGGGTACGGGGGGTTTATTGAACGGAAGCTGGGATGGCGAGGCCGCACCGGATAAAACTGCCGAGAGATCTTCTTCTTCTTAAGTCCACACTTCTATTCCCTCTTATCAATCCGGCACATACACGTCGTAATAATATATTCGGTAAAAGCTTCGCAAGCTGCAATTTACTCAATTATTTCATCGATTCTTGGCATCCGAAAACGAAATAGGTCTGTTTGGGGATTCAAGTCTACATAGTGTCAAAGATCCATCTTCTTTGGGAGACAGCGTAATTGGCGAAGCGAACGTGGACACCGATGGCCGTATTATGCCAACTTCTAAACAAATTTTGTATCTTCATTTTCAACCAGATTTTCTTCTCGCGTGACTTGCTATAAGGCTTTCTCCACCGGTGTACCGTCTTTCGGCTTGAAAGGAACAGAAAATCTTGTGGTTGCTGGTGGGTTGTTGCTTGAGTAGACAAGGTCGGGGAATTTGCGGAGAATTTCGTCTTCACATGTAATAAGGCGATCCACGATGCTCAAAGAAGCGCAAGTTTCTTTTGCCACAGTAACTTCATCATTACAATAATGGTTTAACTGTAAGGTCTTCATATCAGGTCAAGACAGTAAACATTTTAGGGGCGAAGCTCCTTATGGCGTGGCTTGGGCGTCCCTCGTATGTAACCACCAGTGGCACATACCCGAAATAGGTATAACACTTGACCTCCAAGGTGGTGCCAGTGAGAGATTTCTTCTGTGCGTTGTTTAACAATAAAAAATAGTGCTCAATGTACATGCCAATGGCTGCTAATGGGGAATGAAAGACATGAGCATTCGGCTTTTAGTCAACGCGCACGCTGCGATCCCCGTTAGCAGCCATTGGCATGTACATTGAGCACTATCGGACAAGAAAGGGATGCTACATTATACTCGCTAGGTGTAACTTCCTTAGCTTTAGAAATGTTTAGGGAGCGTTGAGCCGCAGTGCCATGAATACAATGAACTTGTATATACCACGAATGAACTCAAGGTGGTTAAAAATGAGAAGTAGATACGAAGCGCAAGCGGTAAGTAAGTAAAAGCCGAATTCTCCTGTCTCTCATTTCTCATTATCAGCCATTGGCATGTAAATTGAGCCCTATCTGACAGGGAAAGGTTGCTACGTTATACTCGCTGGGCGTAACCTCCTTGGTTTTCGAAAGGTTTAGCGAGCGTTTGGTCGCAGTGCCATGAATACAGTGAACTAGAATATACCATGAACTCGAGGTGGTTAAAGGTGGGAAGTGGACCCAAAGCGCCGGCCGTAAGAAAGTGTGCGTGTGCCACCTCTCGTTTAGTCCTTGGAATGTCCGCTGGATGGCGGTGCTTCTATATGGGGAATATATGATAAAAAGATGCGAGATGGTGGGACTTGGAGTGTTGAATAGATGAACGAACGGACACACAAACAGATGCATGGATGGACGCATGAACGGACGCAGGGGCGGATGCATGAAAAAACGCAGGGACGGGCGCACAAACAGACGCATGGACGGTCACACAGACGGACGCATGGACGGACGAATGCTTAGCCCCACTCTCCAGTATTCACTCCGTGGATATGCTGCCATTTTTATTTAGTCATACCCTTTCATTACAAGAGCATCAATGTCAGCATTCTGACCTTGAAAAGAGACACTTGTTCTCACCCATTCATCATAGATTTGTCTTGTGCCATCGAAGCTTTGTACTTGTACTGACCTCCCTAGAATAATTTCTTTCGTCTTCACAAGTGCCTCATTTATGACAGACACAGATGGATTCACTATCCACTAGTACATAAACATCTTCACCATTTGCATTTAGTTTGATATATAGAAGATTAAGAGCCGTTAGAAAAATAGTCTACAGGTTTGTCGTCAGGTGAGACTGCGCACTCTCTTTTATTCGTTTTTGCTTTAGCCTCGTCTAGCCACGGGGAAGCCATATGCTCTTGGTCGTTACTGGCCCCGAAGATTACAGTGACCACTCGGTTTCGGCCATGCCCACTGTCGAAATCCCGCGACCTCCAAGGTGCCTTCTCTGAATGTTAATTTTGCCGACTTAAAGTCTGGCATTTCAGGTATAGTGAGAGGTTTCTGAAAGAGCGTAGAAGTTCCTCAACAGTGTTAGGCGATTGTACTTGTGCCTATCTCCGAAGTTTCTGAGGAAGGCCGTGAATAATGAGTGGTATTATCACGGTCTCCGGAAGTTCCGGGGCTTGCCAATTGAAGAAGCAGCCTTTTATCTTGAAGATACTCTAAGAACTTTCCAGACCAAAGTTTGTAAAAAAAATTGCTCAGTCCCACCTTTCAACGGCGTTTTCGTCGAAAGCTACCAGGAAACTCATCTTCCACTCGTCCCATGTGTCTGTTTCGTGTCCAGCGTAGTGAAGCTCGTAGCACTCTCAAGCCAGTCCGGTAAGAAACGGACGCCTAGTCCTGATGCACTCACTGGATTCGTGCCACGAGTTGTCCACACACGCATTTTCGTAGACCTTTATTGAGGTGTCCGGCCTTGTGCTTTCACCATCGATTGAATTAGGCTTTGCTGCCTCCTTGTTGAGTCTTTGCTGTGTCTGGATGATGGCAACATGACTGTTCATGAATTGTTGCTGTCGCTCTGCGTACTGCTGCTGACAGTAGAGAATTTATATGAGGCGTAAGTCAAGGAAACAGACGTTTTCTTGGCGAAGTCCTCGACGAGGTTATCAAAAGCGGCCGCATGATGTATTCTTGAAACTCGGAGAACTTCAATTTCAGCTTCACTGATAGTTGGTGGTCGAGCTCATTCAGTGTCTTCCCGGCTTTCTGAGTGACGAGCTCACGCAGTTCGAAAGTAGTGATACTTTCAGGCAATTCATACGTGTCTTCATCCACTTCGCACGTCGAAAAATATTACTTGTCACTTGAACTTCAAGATAAAGTCAGAGTTATCCACATGATTGCGTTCTTAATCCTGTCGAATACTGCGCCAATATAACATTCCAACACTGGTTGGTCGGTCGGTCGGTCCTCAGATTTTTGACGCAACCCACCCTGGGAAATGGGCCTTCAAACGGACGGTGACTCATTTGTAAAATTTAATTGTTTTACCAGCCAGGCTATTTAGATAGGGTTGTTAAAACAAACAACCAATTCGTAAACGATAGATTAAAAAATAGCAGCATATCCACGGTGTATATGACGGAGAGTGGGGGAAGCATTCGTCCGTCCATTCGTTCTTGCTTCCGTCCGTCCATGCGTCCGTCTGTGTGACCGTCCGTGCATTCATACGCCCATTCGTGTGTGCGTCTGTTTGTTAGTCCGCACGTCCATCCATGCGCGCGTACTTGCGTTGGTCTTTGCATCTGCCGCTGCGTCCGTCCATGCGTTCATCCATCCGTGCAGCCATCTGTGCGTGCGCCCATGCATCTTTCCGTTTGTCCATTCGTCCATCTAGTCCACACTCCAAGTACCACCATCTCGCATCTTTTCATCATATATTCCGTATATAGAAGAAACCGCCATCCAGCGGATATTCCAAGGACTAAACGAGAGGTGGCACACGCACACTTTTTTACGGCTTGCGCTTCGGATCTACTTACCACCTTTGACCACCTCGAGTTCATGATATATACTAGTTCACCGTGTTCTTGGCACTGCGGCCAAACGCTCGCTAAATCTTTCTAAAACCAAAGAGGTTACGCCCAGCGAGTATAATCTAGCAAACCTTTCTTGTCAGATAGTGCTCAATGTACATGCCAATGGCTGCTAATTTGGAATGAGAGACAGGAGAATGCGGCTTTTAGTTAACGCGCACACTGCAAATTTTTTATTCTTCAACAACACACAGGAGAAATCTCCCACCAGCGCCACCTTGCAGGTCAAAGCGTAGGACTGCATACGCACTACGACTACGACGAGGGACGAACGGGTGTCACTTTAAGAAGGTTTGCACCTAAAAAGTCAGAGCTTTGCCGGAAAGGCGAAGCAATGAACGCGATAGCAACAAATTGAAAGGTCATGCACAGAATAGAAAGCAGATCGAAACATGCCTCACGTTCCTCACGCACAAAACGTACTCACAGGTACGGATGCACGTGAATAAGCCTCTCATTTGTTACTTCGCCGTGTCTAAAAAGCGCGCGCTTTTCGCCAACGGAGACTGCAATAATTGCAGTGACCATTGAGCACCCAGTAACTACAGCAGAATCGTTCCAGGTAAAGCCTCAGGCTGGCCAAGGCGTACGACCTTCCCCTTCTCGCCACCGCAAGATAAGGCGACTGAGGGAGCGTCGCTACCCTTCTCTAAATGAGGCAATGTACGATAGGAGATTAGAGCTGGCGCCGCCGCGCGATGTGGCGACGCGCGATCACTGCGCCATCTTGCAGGTAATGCTGAAAACACAATTTTCCCCCGAGATGCTTGTGAGCAGTGGTAAGTGGTAGATATAAGTAGCTTGCCGTTTGTATGGTGAAGGATGTGCTCCAGGGTGGCTCAGTGGTTAACGCCGAGCGCTGGAGTGTTTATTTCTGGATTTTTTTCTTTGTTGCGTTTTCTTGTATATAGATACGTATACACATACGGTGCATGACATCTACGCCAACGCCCACGTCGATGTCGACGCTAACGTCGACGCCGACACCTGCGGCAAAATTCAAGCGAGAGAGTCCATTTAATTGCTATAGCAAGAAAATGACATAAATAGAGGTAATAAAACGAGCAAGCTAATATGACTTAAAATGAAGTGAATTTATGCTTCAGCCTAACATTCTATTCGTTTTGTTGCCTTTAGAAAATCGCATACCCCATCGCAAACGTTCCTGTGGCCAAAATGTCTTTTCAGTTGCTCCAAAGGAAAAGACCACCGGAAGGAATAAATTTAGGGCCAACTACAGAAAGGTTCTTCTAACCCTTTCTTCCTTTTATTCAAATATACCCTGCATATTAAGAGGAAATGATAAAGAGATTCACTTTCTTTGCAGTGGAGGCATAAGGGAGACTCTGCCAGATCAGACCTGTGTAGACAAAAAATCAGGAGGAGGGGAATGAGCATCGTAGTTTAGCGATTGATATCTCCACCATTCTAGAGGAGCACCATCGATTTTTCCAGGGGTGCTTAAGATGAGAAAAATGAGATGTTGCCAAACGAGGTTTTTCAAAGGGTTCTGATATGACAAATTTTTCAAAGCGTGCTACGGCGAGGAATTCTAGCGTCGGCAATATAGAAATAATGAAATAATTATGTAAGGCCACTGCGAGTGCATCTGCATATTCATTGAGGAATAAACCTTTATGCCCTGGTATCCACACCAAGCGAATGAGTCGTAAATATCTTAAGGTAAGAGCGTAAAATACTTTTAAAGCATTGGACATATTAGGTGCAGTGAATGAACTACACACAGGCAGGCAGTCTGAAACAATTATAGCATCTGTTATTGATTGAGGTTTCTTCGTAACGCTAAGGGCATTGCAAGTAATTGAACTTGAGGAATCGGTGTAAAATCGGGTTAACGATTTGAAAAAGACCAATCGAACACTCCCTGCCTGTTCCGACTCCTGCCTTCTGTTCGCAAACTAAAGCATAAGTTGCTATTACAATCTTTATGTCTAATCTTGCCAGGTGGTCTTTCGAAATAGCATTTAGGTAGCTACTGGAAAGACTTTTGCAATTGTTAGGAAATATATTAGCAAATTCTATTTTCATTGTTTAAATAGGTGTTCTTAGTACCCGTACCTCACGAATGTTAACTTGTAATGTTTTCAAGAGCTTCTGTATGACGATGACTTGTGGACGCTTTAGTCTAAACCACTCTTGGTTAAAAAACAAAATCAGCCCATTATTGAATACCTAATTCAACCTCATCTGTGGGCTTGCATGAACTGCTAGTATTTGGCAGGTATGAACTGCTAGTATTTGAAACCTACCACGAAGAGAAGGCAGGCGCGCTTCCTTATATAAAGCATTAATTGCGACACATTTAGGGAGCCGAGACAAACAAAACGCTTCGCGTTCTATTAGTACCAGTGGTTTAATTTGTGGGCGGGTGCTCCAGAAAACAATGCACAGCCAAACTCCGATATCGGGCTAATATGCATGCAATATATTATGACCAGCACATCACGACGTAAACCAGAACGTTTATTGCTGAGTATACGAAGCATTCCAAGCGCCTGTGCTCCTTTAGCTGCCATATTTTCTATAAGCGGACTCCAATTTAGGTTTTCAGTATAAGTCACTCCTAAGCATACATTCGATATCACCTACCGGATGAAGTCCTGTCTGTAAAGTACAGAAATCTGCACAGGAACACATCAGAAAAACTACGATTGCACATTTTCTGATGTTTAATGTTAAATTACTCTCGTCTAACTATGTGCCCAGTGCGTTTATATAAAACTGTAGCATCTCATATAGTGTATGTAAATCTCCAGCTGTAGCAAAAAATGCGATGTCATAAGCGTATACTTACATCTGTAGATCATGTTGTTCTTGAGTTGTGCACAATAAAATCATAAATTAAAATGGTGACAAAACCAAACCATGGCGGATACCTCTAGTTTGTTTACACTTTCACGACGACATGCAAGATTGAGTGCGACAAAATTCTCTATTTTTTTAAAAAGAGTAAACCCATGTCACGAATTCATTGGATAAACCGACATGCATTAGCGAATTCATTGGCTTAATGTGTTCCACACTGTCATAAGCCTTTGCAATATCTAATGTTATTGAGGCGGCAACCTGTTCCTTAGAACGAGCTAGTTGTGTTCTGCTTTCCGAATCAACATGATCACACCAAATGGAGCAGCCACGCTGAATTCAATTTAGCATGGGCTTAAAATTGTCTTTTCGTCCAACCAGTTGTATATCCTAATGTGTGAAGTTCTTTCAATTAGTTTAACCAAGCTAGATGAGAGTGAAATAGGCCTAATGTTATCCAAACGAAACCAACCTCCATGTTTCTGTATTAAAGGAAATATTTTCGCGATTCTCCACTAAAGCCGAATCCACGAATGTCTAAGGGAGTGGTAAACAATTGCAAGTAAATCACATTTTGGATTATTTTTATTGTACCAGTGCACGTATTTCATCGGGACCGGGAGCAGAATTGGGGAATATTTTCCATACTTGTGCTATTTACTACGCTGTCTCCTCTTCAAAGTCATCGCTTTTAACAGGACACGGCTAGTGGTAATAGTAAGCAGCCGTGAAGCGGCTTCCCAGCTCTTCAGCAATATTTTCCAGAAAAGTACGCAACTCACTTGGCGTTGAGTCTATCTATTCGAGGCTTGTTGGTGGTGGGATTACTTTTTTGACTTTGTGGAAGTGGAAAAAGTGATTTCATGTCCCCAGGCTTTGAAAATAACTCGAAACGTTGGCTATCATAGTTTTCCTTCGAAGTGGCAACTGTTCGCTTAAAAACTGCAGCCGCGTATTGATAATTTCTCCAGTTTTTAGGGCACTTATTATAGAGCAGTTCTCACCACGCCGCTTTTCTTAGCCTGTAATGACGTGAACAATCAGAGTTCCACCAATTATGGCAAAACACGTTGTTCAGAGACCTGTACTGTGAATTTAGCTTTATTTAAAGATTGTTTTATAACATCATTGAAGTTGGTAACATTTCGCTCTTTATTTTCCTCGGTTCGTTTCGGCAAAGCCACACGTAGTTTCTGTTGAAATGTATTGAAATTGATGTGAGAACTGGGCTGCCTGATTACTGAAGTCACTGGACATACAAGCTCAAACAATTTAGAAAAACGATCGCTATTTGTACCCGAGTTCAAAGTATATCATGTAGAAATACAGAGGCTAGGACTACAGAAAGTAAGATCAATTGCAGAATAAGACTAATTGCACACAAGGGGGGGGGGTTCGCTGGTTAATGCATGTTAAAATATTCTATGCAACGAAATTCCATAAAAGCTTTCCACTCATGTCTGTTCTGAATCCCCACGAAGTGTCATGAGAATTGAAGTCTCCTGCCAATATTATGTCTTTTCTGCAAGAAAAAATTACGGTATCTAAAATACTAGAATTTTGAACACCTCACGGGAAATAAGCGTTTACTAACGAAAAGGAAATGTATCCATGAAGAGGGATATATAATGTAAAATTTTTTATTTCAAATAAATATTTGACCTATAACTTTTACCCGATGCGCAATTTTTGAAAAGATAAACACTGCTGAACAATTGTCAATCCACCTATTTTAAAGATATACCAGCAGCATTTACTGCCATCCTAAATAAGTTATCTTTCAAAATATCCTCTTTTGATCCTATTTTTTCTGATATTATTTAATTTTCCCTTTAGGACTCACTGGAGATCCATATTTTCGTGGCAATGCTCGCCGGTCTATTTTTTTAAATTTTATTTGTGAGTTTGGCGAACCTGAATGAGAGTTGCACTCTAAATGTTCAACGGGAATTATTTTACGGTCGCATTATGACAGACCAGCTCTTGATGAATCCAACTCTTCAACAGGGGTTGTTATTGTGTGGCTGGGTTTACAAGGCCCTGTTTCTAGAGATCCTGTATTCACCTCTTTAGCAGAGAAAAGCGTAGAGGCTGCATGTGGATGACTGACATTCATGAGGACTTGAGTAATTTGTGCATTTACTATTTGAGCAAATGATTTCGTTAGCATCACAAAGAGGTTCTCCAAAAACTTTGTCATTGTTTTCTCAACGATAGAGGCTATCACTTTTGAGAGTGACGAGTCCATTACATGGTTATTACGGATCGCAGCAACAGCGTACCCACGAGAGCACAATGTGATGGCAATTTGAACTTTAAGTCTTGAACAACGTTTTTGGTCAATTATTTCCATAATCTGAATCTCCGAAGCTCTCGCAGGACATGTGCCATCATCAGATCGGGGAGGGCCACCACAGAGACAGCAAGACCTTTACTGAGCTGTGCATTTTCAAATGCGAAACAATTCTTGGCGAACTTCGGCAACTTTGAGCGTATCTATCTATCTATCTATATCTATCTATCTATCTATCTATCTATCTATCTATCTATCTATCTATCTATCTATCTATCTATCTATCTATCTATCTATCTATCTATCTATCTATATCTATCTATCTATCTATCTATCTATCTATCTATCTATCTATCTATCTATCTATCTATCTATCTATCTATCTATCTATCTATCTATCTATCTATCTATCTATCTATCTATCTATCTATCTAGCCACCTACGACTTTTAGTTTCCTGGTCATTTTGATAATGATATCGACACCAAAGTTGGTATGGCATAACATGACTGTATGAAGAACATATTTGACTAGTGATAACAAAAAAACTATGACATGTATGTCATGAATGTCATGATATACATTTCATTATCCTGCAGCTCTTGCACTTATTTCGTTAGCATGGCATGTTGCAAAACTAGTATGGTAGGCATGATTGCATGGCGAACACATGCGACAGACCCTAACATCAAAATCATGATATGCGTGTCGTGTAACAACTTGACCACACGCCACGCTCATGATGCGCTTGCGGCCGTTTCGCGATAGCGTCACATGTACCAAGTTTGGTATAACAGTAAGTCAATGAATGTCGAAGGTATAAGGCTGGTGCAAACATGATAATCATGAGATGCGTGTCATGTAACAACATGACTACATGCCACGCTCACGATGCGCTGGCGGCCTTTTCGCTGCCTTCACTTATACAAAACTTGGTACTACGGGACGTGAATGGATGACGAAGGTATGATACTGGTGCAAACAATATAAACATAAGATGGGTGTCATATAACAACATGACTTCATGATGTGGTCACGGCAGTTTCTCTAGCTTCACATATACCAAAATCGATATTACGTGACGCGAATGGACGACATAAATAAATGACACATCGAAACGAGATCATCACGGCATGCGTGTCATGTAACAACATGACTACCTGCAACACTCATAATGCGCTCGCGGCCACTTCGCTAGCTTCACATTTGCCAAATTTGGTATTACGTGACGTCATTGGATGACGAAGTTATGTGACTAGTGCAAAGAAGATAATAATGAGATGTGTGTCATGTGAGAACATGACTACATGCCACAGTCAAGGCGCCAATACACTTCGACGTGACACGGCGTGCGCGCGGGCGGTCATTCCGTCACGTAAGGCCGCGTTCACACTGAGCATTCCGGCCGCCGAAAGTGCTCCGAATCCGGTTCGGCGGCGGTGAGATTCGCCGAAAGGGCCCTCTCCGCGCTGATCGTTCTCGGACCGATTTTTGCGGCGTCTGCTGCCGAATCGGTCCCCGTGGACCAATAGGAGCGCTAGTCAAGAAATTTTGAAAAATGGCGGCCAAGCCCTACTCACTTGTTATGCACACTGCACGTAACTTAATACTGAAACTAACGGGCTCTGTGCCTACTTCGCGTCCGTATTTCGTAGAAGAGGTGACCGAGCTTCCTGTTGGCGTGACCGAGCTTGCTGCGGTCTTGCAGAGCAAAACAAACCTACCTACGCCGCTGGCGTCGGTAGTTTTTCTGCTTTTCGTGCATTAGAAGACTACCTCTTGCTAGCAAAGTAAGCAGTATCTTCTTGTCTTGCTTCCTGCGTACGAGAATCATCGAAGACTAGACCACAGGATAGCCTAGCGGCATTTGCGAACAATGACAACCACCGGGGGACAGCGCATCCATCCCGCGTTCGCCCCCTGGTAGATGGCATATTCGGCGGCGTGGGGCGCGTCTAGTCACCACCACCGAGAACTTACAAGGCCGGCCCATCGCCTCCTTTCTCATCGCGCTACGTCACGACTAGCGAATGGAAGCTGTAGGATGGGCCGAGGAGGGTGAGCCGACGGAATGCACCCACATACACCCCACTGAGCCAAGGGGCGAGAAGGCGAGAAGGCGGCATGTGATTTTGTCTCTCCCACGTCTCTCCTTTCCCAAAGGTTATTGGCTTGGCTAGCGTTAGCCTGTACTATTGGCTTTGACCGCTTTGGCTAGTCTGCGTAAATTCGCAAAGTAAAAAATGCAAAGCTTTTTTTCGCTGCGTTATCCTACTGAGTGAATGTATGTGTGTGCAATAATATTTACAAGCTATTCTGAAATCAGTGACTATCTTGCAAAAAAGCGATTTAATGCGAAGATTCGCTACTTTTGTCGAATTGCAGGATAGGTCTGTGGCCACACTGAGTCTGAAATCAGTGAATATTTCTTGCAAAAAAAAGCAACTCAATCCAAAGATTCGCTACTTTTGTCGAATTACAGCATGGGTCTGTTGACCACACTGAGTCACAGCCTGCGTGGTGAATGTGTGGCCGCGTGGTTGCTGTGTTTGCGCAAAGTTTGGTCGATTTCTGTTCTCTTTATGAGGAGTCATTGCTCTTGGTGATAGGAACAGTGTGCTGCCGCACTTCAATATGCCTGCATCTTGCTGTGCTCCGAATTGCAAGTCCAACTACGATGCAAAGTGTTCAAGTGTACGGGTCTACAGGTTTCCTAGTGACCCGCAGCGGAGAGCGGCGTGGACAAAGGCTGTTTCTCGTGAACATTTCGCGCCTTCTAAACATACAGTGGTAAGTGTCAATTTTTCGTTATGCTACGTTCAGTTCTAACGTATACTTAATATTTTATCAAGATGTCTATCAGTTATCTGCAGCACACTAGTGATCTCGTTTGTAGCAAACAGCGTGGTATGTGTTGTCCACTGCTTGGTTCGAATTTTTCATGTATTGTGCGGCTATAAAATCATGTTTTCTTTTCTTTTTCAGCTTTGAGAGAAACATTTCGCTCCGACGGACTTTGTCAGAACGGCAACATACACGGACGTGCGGACCGCAAGGTGATTGAAGTGCCTCTTAAGCGCGTTCACCTAAAAGAAACCACAGTCCCCAGCTTGTGCGCCAACTGCCCCAAGTAAATGTCACGTTCTACACCGTCCGCTCAAGAGGCACCCGAAGAAAAGAAAGCCCGATTAGAAAGAAGAAGAAAACTGGAAGAACAAAGATGGAAGTTTTGCGGAGTTTTGCCGTGCTCTTTCAAACTTTTCGGTGTCGGAATTCCGGACTGTAATCATCAAGGACTCAAAGGTTCTGTTTTTGGACCTAGCACTCGACCGTGCCCCCGCTGTGCATAGTTCGGTGACTGTCTCAGTCGACTTGTGCATTAACGTGTTTATCGGAGAAGCTAGCATCGAGAACCTTCCAAGTGTCAATGCCTTCACCTTTCCGAGACCTCAGGCAACTAAATGAAGCATTGCAGTCTGTTGAGCTACTACAGGTGAAACGCTCTGCTGATGACAGCCAAAAGCTCACCGTCTTCTGGAAATTGTGTTGATGCTGCTGCAGGATGTGTGCAGTGAGTACCAGTTGCAAGAATGGCATGGATGGCACTTGGAAGTACTCAAATTCGTAAGCAGCCAATTCGAACTTATTTTGAAAAATTCTCCACGCTACTCTCCAGAAATGCTTGCTTTTGCAGGACTGTTTACCATAACACCGCACACTTATAACTTTGTCCGAAGCTCAATTATGCTAAAATTACCCCACCCTGCTACCATAAGGTGCCTCTGTTCGTCCTATCAAATGAACCCTGCCCCAGAGTAGCACGACTCTTCTTTCCTTAACTACGCCATGTCTATCCTAAATCTGATGAAAGAGCACGAACGGACTGTGACTTTGATGATGGATGAGACCCATTTAAAAGCATACTTCGACTACAAAGGTGGTTTCATCGCAGGTGCTGCTGCCAACAATTCTTGTCCAGCTAAAACATCTCATGTTTTTATGGTGCAGAGCATTCTCACAAATCATAAGGATGTTGTTCATATTATGCCAGTGACCCAGATTGATGCAAACACTTTGCACGAATTCTTAAGGAAGCTTATCACTGACCTAGAGTTAATAAGATTCAGAGTTATAGCAGTTGTCTCGGACAACATTTCAATAAATCGGAAAGCAATGAAGTTTTTTGCGAACCCTCCTAAGCAAAGCATTGTGTTCCAGCATCCAGCTGATCCGTCTCAGGCACTATTTTTCATTTTAGACACTGTTGATGCCTTGAAGTATGTAAGACATGATTGGCTGAACCAGTGGAACATTGGGAAGAGCATATACTACCCTGACTTAAAGAGTAGTGACCCCAAGCTAGCTATACTCACAGCATCATTTAAAGCATTGCGTGAGTTGCATGATGCAGAGAGAAACGAGCTGTTAAAGATAGCACCTACTCTGTCATTAAAGGCACTGGACCCATCTAATATGGAACGGCAAAATGTCAAGCTTGCACTGCAAATTTTTAATGAATCCACTGTAGCAGCACTCAAATCTTGTACCATACAACATGCACAAGGAACTGCCGATTTATTAGCCACAATTCTAACTTGGTGGAGGATTGTCAACGTGAAAACAGCAAGGAAAGGTGAGCGCCTGTGAGATGACATGCAGTGCCCAGTTAGTTCAGCATCCTCCCCCAGATGAAATTTTTGAAGAAGATACCAGAGTGGCTCGACTACTGGGCTAGTTTAAAGCACGACAATGGACATTTCACACAAGAAACGCACATGGCTCTCGGCCAAACAAGCCATGCTCTGCCTTAAGTTTCACTGTATTGTTTACAGGAGCTGGAATTAAATATGTGATGCTTGGCAAATTTCAAACCGATTCTCTTGAAGAACGGTTTGGAAAGTACCGCCAGCTTAGTGGTTCCCAGTATCATGTGTCTGTTTGACAGATTTACGAGTCTGAGAGCAAACTGAGGCTTCAGAAAGTTCTCGATCTCCCTTACTTGGATCTGATAGCACGACCTGTCTCAAAGGCAACGCCGGATTTACTCCATGAACAGTTTAATATTAAAGTCACAAATGCAAACATTGAGGCAAAAGCTTTAAGGATGCCTGCTCTGACCTATGTCGCAGGATATTCTGCACATGCTGCACTGAAAAAGTTGATGTGTGGATTTTGTAAGGAAAACCTTGTGTTAGAAAACATAGATTTGGATCTCAATGAAAACATACTGATTGCAGGCATGTCAAGGGGTGAACTCAAATTCCCACAAGCAGCAGTAGTCAGTTTAGTGCTCTTCACAGAAATTATCCTCGATAAGCTGGGAGGAGATCAGTATGCTTCAAAATTTCTGGCTCTGGCCAACCAAAAGGAGGCACTATAAGCACTTGTGTCTCATGCACTGAGTAATTTTGAGGCCCTTGACTTCTGTGACTCAGGTCATTCTCCACGGGAAGTAATGCATCATGTCTTGAGTGCAGCGGCAAATACACTGCTCAACAATTTGTGCAAAACAACAAACAAAGAACTGTCTGTTCCGAAAAGAAAGCGAAAGCTCCAAGCGTCAAATGACAACCCGAGTATTAGAAAAGAAAGTCGAAAGCTGCAAATCCTGCGGAAATGATGAGTGGTTTTGCACAGAAATACACACTGTGCTTATGTTTTCTTTTGTTTAAACTGTTTAAAACTTGGATGTATTCAGGTTTTCCTTTCTGCCCTGTGCAATTATTGTATTAATTCGATTCAAGTGTGTTTGTTGTTTGTAAATCACCTGAATATATTCAAAGATGTTTGAAACTACCTTGCACATGCCCCTTTCTATCCCTGTTGCAGTCCGCAAGAGCTTACAGTATTGTAAATAAAAATAAAACTATTTGAGTGTTGTGAATTGAATTCTGTCATGATTGTACAATTTCACATTGTTTGATTCTGCTGGGATGTTTGGTTTATTTTTTCTCTACCGATGTCATCTTTGTAATAAATCGCTTATGTATTAAAACGTGGACCCATTCATTTCCTGATATTTTCCCTGTCCATTGTCAATAGGCTGTGTACTTTACTTTGCATTCAAACGTAATCTATCTGTGCTGTGTTGTCTAGATTAGTATTTTGTGGAAATGATCAGGCAAAAAGAGATCTGCGTGAAGGTAACGCAGTAAAATTTACTTGTATTTGCAGCGTCTTCGCATTCGTTACGGTCTTCGCGGGAACAAGCATATATGTATTGGCACAGTCATCAAATAAACTATTTTTACAGCGTTTCCCCCCGCAAAGTAATTCGTAATATTAGTCCTGATTATTACCTTTACGTGAATGAAACGGTAGGTATAACTGTTGGGGTTTTACGACCAAGAAAACGCGATATAATTATGGAAAATGCCGTAGCCAAGTTTTGCACCATCTGGGATTCTTTAACGTGAACTTAAATCTAGGCACACGGACTTTTAGCTGTTTGCCTCCAATTAAATGCGGACGGGAAAAGGATAACAAGCGCACCCAAAACCTGCCTATGGACACCGCGAGAGTTGAAGCCCAATTTCCAGGCCCATCCCGCGTGCGTGACGTCACGGCAGCGCGCGGAGGCCTTGAGTTAGTCTAGGTGGTGGGGGCACAATGCGGTTCAAGGACAACTCGGAATCCACTGCCGTGACTGTGGCTGCGTGCCCCTCTTCGAGCGTTGAGAGGTAATAGGCAAGTACCACTCGCCCGCTACTTGTGGGATAATTGAGGCTTATCAAAGGAGTAGCCGGCGCCATAATGGTGCGCCAACATCTTCTTATATATAATATCAATAAAAAATAAAAGAGGCTTATCACATAAGCAAATTTGACGGTATGTGTGTAAGTTCCCGATCAGTAGCGCTATTAAAAAATTGGCACCATATTCACGGAGTGAATGATGGAGAGTGGGGTGAAGCATTCGTCCGTTCATTCGTTCTTGCTTCCGTCCGTCCATGCGTCCGTCTCTGTGACCGTCCATGCGTACATCCGCCCGCCCGTGCGTGTGTCTGTTCGTGCGTCCGTCCCTGCGTTTGTCCATGCATCCACCCCTGCGTCCGTTCATGCGTCCATCCATGCATCTGTCTGTGTCCGTTCGTCCATCTATTCAACACTCTAACTACCACAGTCTCGCATCTTTTCATCATATATTTCCCATATAGAAGCACTACCATCCAGCAGATATTCCAAGGGCTAAACGAGAGGGGGCACACGCACACTTTCCCATGGCTTGCGCTTCGGGTCTACTTCCCACCTTTACCCACCTCGAGTTCAAGGTACATACTAGTTCACCGTATTCACGGCACTGCGGCCCAACGCTCACGAAAGCTTTCTAAAACCAAGAAGGTTACCCCAGGGAGTATAATGTAGCAAACTTTTCCTGTCAGATAGTGCTCAACGTATGTACAGGCCAATAGCTGCTAATAGGGAATAAGAGACAGGAGCATTCGAATTTTAGTGACCGCGCTTGCTGCGAATTTTTTTTATTGTTCAATCACGCACAGAAGAAATCTCCCACCGGCACCATCTTGGAGGTCAAAATGTAACACTTGTTACACACTACTACTACGAGAGAGAGAATTTATTAATAACAAATCCACACTGAGACTTCTTTGGGTGGAGCCCTCAGTCCAGGGCTCCATTGCCTTGCGCGACCCTGCGAGCTCGCTGGACCAGCTGCTGCTGTTCCTGCCGGCGTAAGCTGAGCAGAGCAGACTCCCAAGAGGAAGGGGTGGGATTGGGAATTGGATGAAGACCCTGTGGGGCAGAGCATTCCCACGTGGAGTGGTACACCATCGGTACGGATCCACAGAAGGGGCAGTAGGAGGGTTAGAGAGTCAGATGAAAGTGATTTATCATATAAAGGCAAGGAAATGAATTGGTCTGTAGTTGCCACCAAGCGACAGCATCTGCTCTGTTCAGTGACGGATGAGGGGGAGGATACGTATAACGGCTCTGTCGGTAGTACTCCAGCGTAGCATTGTAGTTTAGTGGTGCTGTCGATGCGTCGTCTGGATTGGGCAGCTCTTCCAATGGAGCCTGGCTGGTCAGCTCTCGGGCAACCGCATGATCGCGTTCATTACCATGGAGAGAGGCGTGTCCAGGAGTCCAGACGATACGCACAGCACGTAATGCGGACGGTGAGACAGAAGAGAGGAGATTGTGTGTATGTGCAGCCACAAGTCCTTGAACGAAAGCACGGCAAGCAGCTTGTGAATATGTTACAATAATGACAGGGGAGTCATGTGACAGTGTCGTAGCGTGAATAATTGCCAGAGCGAGAGCTCCCTTTTCTGCCAGACCACTGTCTGTAGTGCGAAGTGTGGCAGACGCCACAAGGGCGTCTGTGTGATCTGTCACGGCTAAAGACATGGCTGACTTCTCTGGGTAGCGTTCTGCATTAGTGTAAAGTACTTGTAAGTCTTAGGTACCATCACCAAAGACGCGTGACATAGCCTGTCGGGCATGTCGACGAC
>WOVY01006089.1:0-160344 GCA_013436015.1 Rhipicephalus annulatus | reverse complement strand
TGCAGCTGAATGTTGAAAATCGCGTCTGCGGAGAAGGTCCGTGTGGCCCTTCCATCTACACTGATGGCAAAGTGGATGATATTCCATTTTGGTAATTTCAAATCCAAGGTAACAATTGAATGATCACAACACTACACCGGAATTTCATAGAGGTAAATTTATGATTCGTCAGAAATCACCTGAAAAAAAATAAAACTTAATCTACGCGACGAGTAACTGCAATGTATCAAATTTGGTTAATTTTCATACACTGAATAGTTCATTGAACCAACACTCGCCTGCCAGGAAATAAAGGACAAAAGGAAAGAAATCAACGCTTTTTGTCTCTCGGTGTACATTACTGTTCGTTATATATTTATATTAGAACACTCAGCCTCAGCAAGAAAGTTTCTTTGTACATTTTCAAGTAAGCAATGTATAATAATATGCAAGTACGGTGGTTGCTCTTTTCTTTCTCCTCAGTAATCTTGAACTTAAGCGCCCCCATTTCTTTCAATGAAAAAGAATATCTACAAATGATTCATTCGCACTCATCGCTTCTCTAAATAAATGTATTCAATTGTGAATTTCAGCACTGTATTTACCGAGATCTTAACTTTCAGCCTGGTACCATTGTTTATCATTGAAGAGTGCTTTAGTCGTTATGTCTCATGACTTGATGGCAAATTCAGAAACTGAAAGCTACATAGCTTTTTCGTTTACTTGCTCTTCCTTTTTTTCTTTTTTGCTTTTCTTCGATGATTTCGGCACTCATTTTGCCAACGTACAAGGCTGCTACCCCACAACACACCGAACAATAATCGCCAAAGAAATCTAGTGGAGGATGAAGTGAGAGGAAGCTGGGGCTTAGCGAGAGGATCGAGGTGTCGTCAGCAGTCATCAATTCGAGATTAATCTTCACGTGTCGTCGAGCCGAGAGTTTCGGGTGACGCTCGCGACGACTCGAAAACCGCGACTTGTTGTCGATGAGCCCTTCGTGGACGCGGAAGTGAAACACGACTGCAAACAGGAAAGACAGCGCCACCTCGCGGCGTATCGCCGTCGTTCCTTCATCCTCGCTCTCGACTCTCGGTAGCGCCTCTTGCGGGGGCGGGCTCTAAAAGAGTATGGACGGGGCGGATGGTAGTTTTCTAATTTCAGCCTGTACGGAGGAGGGAGACCGAACAATGGAACAAGGGGAAGACGAAGCCGGCGAACGCACTCGTAAGAGCGAATGAAAAAATAATAATAATAATAATAATAAAGTGTGCGGGAACAGCGCAGCGGGGAGCACTAGAAGATGAAAAGTGAGAGAAGCAATATAAAAAGAAAAGCCACAAAAGGGCAAATCGAGAGTAGCGCTGAATGCAGTGAAACGAAAAGCTAAGGAAGCGAGGGAAGAGGATGAAAACGGGACTAGGTTTTTTTTAAGGCTGTAAAAAGAAAATAAAGACGGGCTGCAATTTCTCAATGATCCAACTCCTTCATTCATCTCTTCTCTTTTCACCGTCCTTTCTTGAGCGCGGCCGCGCACTTGATTTTCATCGTCGCGGCTCTCTTTTCAGCGGGGAGCTCGGGTGCCGTGCTGATGCTGAGAAAGCCGCGTTTTATGACAAAAGACGGGGGCGGACTGTCCTCACTTGCGGCACCGCCACCACGGGGACTCGTGCAGAGCTCGCCAAGTCGCATCAGAACATACAGTCACCCCCTTCAGCCGCTGCTCGTCGGGTACGGACAAAGGGGCGGATGTTGGATGCAGTACAGTTAAAGTTGCGAGCCTCCAAGAATTGAACAAAATATGTAGCTACAGTGCCAATGTACCCTAAATAACCTATGATTTTTTATTGACAGATATATTTGGATTTCTAGTTTGCGTTCACGTGCGCTATTAAGGGTATAGATCATACAGGTCTTCAGAAAAATTAAAACAATCATGACTTAAAATATAGCACACTTTGCGTTCACCGACAAGCATTTATTTCTGCATTTCCTTAGACCCTATGAGGGGTAGTTGGGTGGGGAGGTGGGGGGAGGGGTAGATTAGTGATCAACAGTTTCAGTTTATGCCAATCACGACGACACCAAGAACATCTCGCATTTATTAGTTATCATTCGTTTCCAGTAGAAATAATCAATGTATGGTGCACTGAGACTTCAATTAGGCAGCTAATCAAAATCAAATATTAAAATAGACATCTCCATTAACAATTGTTCCACGGGATAAAATTGATTAGGCTTGTTCAAACAATGTGAAATGCAAAAGAAGTAAACAGTGGTTCTTGCGAGAAATGCCAATGCGGGTGGCTCCGTATTACTTCATAACCACACAGCTTTCCTTGCCCACGGCCAAGATTGAAATGTACACACATGCGTATTCGCATACGGGTATCTTCAGAATGCGTTTGCGCCGCTACGCGTGGGACTCGAACCGCTGACCTGGCCATGAAGAACGTTACGCCGCAGTCGCTAGGGAACAGGAAGCGACCGGAAGTGTACATTTATACCGTGTTGAACTCGCGACCGTAACAAAAGACATCATGTTTCTTCAGCGGAACTGCACCGTACTGGGTACTTTTTTTAGGCCACGCGGGGGATATGGGTGCACCTCTTCTCTTCGCGTGGCTTGCGGTGTAGACGACCTCGCGCTAGGCGCCCCGCTTGACACCGGGACCCCGCGGCGGCCGCGAATGTCACGCATATTTTATAACGCAGCGTGTTTCCTGCCAACCGAGAGAGGCTTAAGGAAATGAAGTAGAAAAGAAAGAAACTATCTCGCGCAGAAGAGATATTAGATTGCATCCGTGCAGCCGGGGCAGGAAGAGAGGACCGCAAAAAGTTGCAGGAACATAGAAATAGAAAATAAAGTGAAAGGAAGGACTAGAAAGAAATGCTAACAGCGTTAAACCTCGGACACTCCAGTCATGTTTCGCAATACAATCCGGCCAACCCGCTAGTGTGGTTTCCTTGGAAAAAAAAAAGGCTTACTCGAATATGTCTACCGCGTTATTGTGTTTTATTTTATACATAAACCTTAGCGGCGCTTTCTAGATCTACATTATGCGAACCTGTATATGATGTTCCTTTCGCACGCATGAATTATTCGTGCAGCGCAGTAGGAAACAGCCAGGTACTGCGCGTATGTATAAAGAGCTTGCAGATTGGTTGTTACCCGTAATAGCGTATAAAAGTCCGAGCTGAAACTGCCAACACCATAATTTCTGATTTACTCGCGCTGACAATCACCATGTCGGGGGTGAGCTATTGTTACGCCTCCCACAGCGTGACTATTTTCCTGAACCCCTTTTTACAATAGGCGTACGCACGAATGCGCTATGTCCTGCCCTCACCTCTCACTCCCTCTCTCATCCTATTAGTTCCCTTCCCAATTCTCATAACATGTCATCCAGGCACCGCCTCGCCGCGGTGGTCTAGTAGAAAAGGTACTCGGCTGGTGGACCGCAGGTTGCGGGATCGAATCCCTGCTGCGGCGGCTGCACTTTCGATAGAGGCGTAAACGCTGTAGGCCCATGTGCTCAAAATTGGGTGCACGTTAAAGAACCCCAGGTGGTCGGAATTTCCGGAGCCCTTTACTACGGCGTCTCTCATAATGATATGGTGGTTTGGGAACGTTAAACACCAAATATCAATCAACAATTCAGGTGTCTTTTTGGTTAAACTTTGAGTGTTGTTTTAAAGTATGGAGCACATTAAGGCCCCGGGTTGTCGCATGCTGTCATCGCTTGGCCTAACGCAGACAAAACCTTGTATAAAAATAGAAAAAAGTGTGAATAAACTCAAATTATAGAGAAGGAAGGGGGGAATTGTAGAAGAAAAATAAACGTAATAGAATTGCAGAGGGGGGGGGGGGCAAAAGAAAAAAATTATAGAAAAGATAAAAAGAAAGAGGGGAGAACAAAAAGAGAAAACCGATGAGAAACAATAAAGTCTACCAAGCTCCGCATTTCCTCAGGCTCACCACTAGTGCAAAGCTTCCTTATTTCTCTCTCTCTCACCCTTTCTTTTAGCATGAGCATTAGAAAGCCTAATCTCGTCGACATTGTGTTTTTCAATGCGCACGTTCACGGAAATATGGGCTCCCTGTAATTTACTTTTATATGCTATACCTCGCAGCATGCAGAATTTTCATAGACCCGCGCCAACACTGAACTTTTAATTTCCCCAGACTATCCCTTTAATGATTCCTCTTTTGTCATATTTGTTACCTTCTTGAACAATAATGCTTCATTTGTGCATCGAGAGTGCCTAAACCATTACTTGATTCCTTTTTCAGTTTTTCACTTTACCTTGCACGATGCCAAGTTACCTTCGTTCCTTTCACTAGCGTGGGATTTTTCTAAAAACAATATAAGTTAATATCGTGCGACCTGGTTGTCCTTATTTGTCATATATTTATGCTCAACATTAGCGTTTCGCGTCATTTAGTAGAGCTTGCTATTTATCCGAACTGCTTTCGCAGTGGTTTGCTTGTGCAAATCATCCTGAAACAGTACTTACCTATATACAGTTACGTCAAAGAAAGGGTTTATTAAGCTGCGATGGTAGACTCGAAGGTGTCGAACAAACGCTTTCGTCAATAAACTGTTTCGTAGATGTAACAGCATGACACTGCATTCTGTGTACTCGACACCATTATCTCTGACTGAACCATTATGATGCGTCCATAATATACAAATGTTCCTGCATGGCTCTTTTTTCTTTCCACAGAACATCATCTACAGGCAGAGGGCACACGTTATGATAGACATAACAGTCGACTATAATGGGGACCCTCCCTTAATTTCGTATACCCACATGTTCATCGGGCGTTACTATTGTTAAGTTCTTTAGCGGCTCTTTCTTTTTTCTTTTCAATCTCGCTACACGCGTCCAGGCCTGCTTATTACAGGAATTGTTATGAAATCCAAGGGAGGCACGGGCGTGCAGAAAGCACCCCTCCATGCTTTTAGGTGGCGTGCGTCAAATAGGATAGGCCATTCCCACGGCTTTTCCATCAGCACTCGCCCCACAAGCCCCTTTTCTTTACCTTCGGTCGTAATAGCGCAGGCGATATTCCTAACTCTATGCACGCGCAATGCCCTCTCTTCGTATTACTTTTGTGTCCAATGAGCGAACTACGCTTTGCAATGAGTCATCACGGCGCGTTAATATATCGCCTGAGGGATATAAAAATGGGTTCCCTGCTGATATACGCTCAATTGACCCACCGTTCGCAAGCTCGAAATTGGCTAAGGTGTGAAACGAAACAAGCGGGAACATCAAGCAATTTGCGCGTCATGATGCATCTACAAAAACGCACAGACACGCGCGCATTTTCCCGCGTCATGATCACATTCGCCTCCGAATCGATGTTGCTAACCCTTTGGTTCAAGCGAAAATGATAATGTTGTCCCTGCCGCAAAACTAGCGGCCAGTAAAGATAAAAATTGCTTTGCGCGAAAACTCATTTCGGCTGTCGCCCTTCACCCACAGCTGTTACTTAGTAATTAGAAATCCTGTTTCTTTCCTTGCGAAAATGTCATATAAAAATTATATGTAGCCATATGTGAGTATACACGTCAGCATATATGTGGATACCGTTCACTATATAAGTATATAAAAGGGCTATATAAGGACGATTGAGGTATATATGGGGTGAAATACAGCCACATATACCACGCCTAGTCCATATGAGGAGAAACATTCAGCCATATATGATAAGGTTGGACCGTATACGACATCAATCATGGCTCTCCCTACGTTTCGTCCATTCGTCAGAGAAAGGTGTCGCAAGATGGCTCTATGCATAATCATTTGCTGCCGCAAACGAAATAATACGAAATATCATAGGCAGTGCACCTTGCCAACTGCCCACGGTTACCTCCACATGAGAAAACAAGGGCACGCCCAAGAGTATGCCGAGAAAGCTTCTTGTATATTGACAGCCGTAACCACGTGATAATTATCTGCCACGACCTCTAACTATCAATTTCCACAAACCTCCTCTTCTGGTTTCGAAATTCCATCACCAGTCGATGAAAGTGATCTTTCGCATAAACCGCTAACCAGCTTACGGCTCCAACACATTTTTCATGGTGTTATCTTCGACTGAATACTTGTACTCGGCGCTTCAATCATGTAGCGTGGGGATCTCCAACCGCAATTTCAATACTGAAGTAAACCACTCGGATAGCTGCAGCTCAGGCACTCGAGGTAAACATGGAAGGGATCCTACTTCTCGTAACCTCGAACGAGGCGTTCCGATAACGATGTCGAAGTGTAAAGCCGCGCGCATACGGACGCCAAAATAGCCAGTTAGGTTCTCGTGTTTGAAAACAAACTACGACCACGGCTGAACATTGAGTGGGGACTATCTTCTATGTTGACAGATTCGTTCCTTTCAACATAGGGAAATTTGTACTGTTCGAGGTTTTGAACGGTAGCATTGTGAAAATGATTGTATGTTTACCGTGAAGAACGTAAGTAATAGTGCGTTACGTGCGTATTTGCCGTGTTTCTGAGCAGGTATTCCAGCCAAGATATCAAGCAAAAAAAACAGCTGAGAGGGCAACGGCAGGCATGTTAATCAGCTTAGAATAACCCTTGTGCCACACTATACTAGGGAAAGCGACAGAGGAGTTTGAAAATTAAACGAGTAGAGCGAAAATACCGAAGCATTGCTGAACATAAACTTGTATATGCATACCTATCCTAATTGATCAACAAGATTGTTAAAGACGTAGTTCGGTAGTCATAAAAAATGGCAGCATATCCACGGGGTGAATGATGGAGAGTGGGGCGAAGCATCCGTCTGTCCATTCTTTCTTGCTTCCATACTTGCGTCCGTCTGTGTGACCGTCCATGCGTCCATCCGCCCGTCCATGCGTGCGTCTGTTCGTGCGTCCGCACATCCACTCGTGTGTCCGTCCCTGCGTTCGTCCATGCATCCGCCCCTGCGTCCGTCCATGCGTCCATCCGTCCGTGCAGCCATCCATGCGCCCGTCCATGCATCTGTCTGTGTGTCCGTTCGTCCATCTAGTCCACACTTCAAGTACCACCATCTCGCATCTTTTCATCATATATTCCGCATATGCACCGCCATGCAGCGGACATTCCAAGGACTAAACGAGAGGTGGCACACGCACACTTTTTTACGGCTTGCGCTTCGTGTCTACTTCCCACCTTTAACCGCCTCAAGTTCATGGTATATACTAGTTCACTGTATTCATGGCACTGCTGACCAGCACTCGCTAAACCTTTCTAAATCCAAGGAGGTTATGCCCAGCGAGTATAACGTAGCAACCTTTTTTCGTCAGATAGTGCTCAATGTACATGCCAATGGCTGCTGATTGGGAATGAGAGACAGAAGAATTCGGCTTTTAGTTAACGCGTACGCTACGAATTTTTTATACTTCAACAACGCGCAGGAGAAATCTCCCACCGGCCCCACCTTGGAGGTCAAAATGCAAGACTCGTTACGCACTACGACTACAACGAGGGACGAACGGGTGCCGCTTTAAGGAGCTTCGCCCCTAAAAACTCCCAGCTTTGCCACAAAGACGAATCAATGAACGTGATAGCACTAAATTGGAAGGTCACGTGCAGAATGGGAAGCAGATCGAAACATGTCCTGCGTTTCTCACGCACAAATGACGCGCGAAACGTACTCAAAGGTACAGATGAACGCAAATAAGCGTCTCAGTTGTTACTTCGCCGTGTCTGAAAAGCGCGCCCTTTTTGTAAACGGAGGATGTGCAACGATCGCAGTGACCTTTGAGCGCCCGGTAACTACTACAGAATACGTAGGACACATACGATCCCCCACACTGCAAGATAAGTGCACGCGTTTGAGGGTACACCTACTTCTCTTTGCGGGCCAAGGGGGGGGGGGGGGGTTAAACAACAAGAGGGAAGGCAGGGAGGTTAACCAGGCACATGCCCGGTTTGCTACCCTACGCTGGGGGAATAGGAATGGGGCATAAAGATGAGAGGGAGAGAGGAAAGAGAAGAGAAAGAGAGAAAAAAAAGGAGGATTGGCAGTCAATCAGCTGGCGCGTATACAGCGGGTTTCACTACACAAAAGTTAAAGTTGGTCACATAGGCCTGTAGTCCTCAAAAAACACAAGACAGCTTTGACTGCTTTTTGAGCCGATGAAAGGCGATGACGGTGTTCTAGTAGCATCTGCACAGAGAGTGGCCGATCGTCCAATTGTCGCAATGTGTCCGAAAGCTTCTGTCTTTCAGAGGCAAATCGAGGGCAATGGCATATCAGATGGTCGATGTCCTCTTTGGTGCAGCAGACGTCGCATTCCGAATTGTCGGTCAGTCCGATTAGGTTTTTATATGCTTTTGTGAATGCAACCCCCAACCAAAGGCGACAAAGAAGTGAAGCTTCACGTCGACGAAGTCCGGATGGAGGTCGAAGTTCCAGTCGAGGGTTTATTTGGTATAGTCTCGTATGTCTTATGCTTGGGGTGTTCCACTCCTGCAGACTCAGACTACGTGCCAGGTGACGAAGTTGCTGTGCAGCGTCAGTCCTTGACAAAGGAATCGGAAGGGTGTGTTCTTCTTGGTGCGATGTGCGAGCCGCGTTGTCTGCGGAATCATTGCCACTAATCCCACAATGGCCAGGAAGCCACTGAAACTTGACCTCGTGGCCTGTTTCTGTGACGTGGTGAACGAGCTTGACAACTTCGTAAGTTAATTGTTCATGGCAACCTCGTCGAAGGACTGACTGCATGCTCTGTAGGGCTGGTTTTGAGTCGGAAAACACAGCCCATTTACTCGGTCTTTGGGATTTGATGTACTCTATGGCGCCAAGCAAAGCCGCAAGTTCTGCCGCTGTGGACGTAGTGACGTGTGACAGCCTGATTCGCAGAGTGATTCCTCTAGCTGGAATCACCACCGCACTACCAGAACCAGACGCTGTGGTTGAACCATCGGTGTATATGTGCACGTGGTTGTTGTACATTTCGTGCAGATGGCTCAAGCTCAATTGTTTTAGGGCTGATGAAGGCAAATTTGATTTTTTCTGTATTCCTGGAATTGAAACACGTACTTGTGGAAGTGTCAGGCACCACGGAGGATACACCAGTTTCTCTGCAGGCGTAAAACCTGACGTAAACGACGCACGATGAGCACAGACAATTGCACTAAATTTCGTGCGGGGCCTCTCAGTAGCAAGGGTTGCCAAGTGGTGGGAAGGATTCCTTGCATGTTGTCTGAGGTACGTAGGCATCGTTTCAATGCGGGCCAAAGTACGCGTTAAAGATTAAAGCTGGCACGCGCTCACTGCACCGTCTTGCTGATAATGCTGAAAACACGATACCCCCCCCCCCCGAAATGCCCGCCAACAACGGTAAGTGGTAGGTATACATAGCTCGCCATGTAAACATTCAGAGGTACCCCACGGTGGCTCAGTGGTGAAGCCTCGCATTCACAAAGCGGAGGTCACGTTTGATTCCGCGCGCTGGAGTCTTTTTTCTGGATTTTTTTTTCTTTCTTCCTTGTTCACACACACACACACACACACATATATATATTTATATCTATATATATATATATCATAAAATACACATAAATATCATAAATATCATAAAATATATATCATAAAATAATATATCATAAAATACAAAATATATCATAAAATACATAATTTACAACAATGCCCCTTTGGGATTCAACGTCCCAAAACCATGATGTTATTATTAGGGACACCATATTGCAGGGCTCCTAAAATGTCTACCATCAGGTGTTCTTCAAAGGGATACAGAACAAGATGTTTGCAGCCAAGATTTTCAGCCAAATCGAAAGATTTGGCCCTCAAATTCATAGAGACAACTTTAAATCCAGACAGACACAACGGTAAAATAATGAATTTAATGCGTTTTCACAAACTGTCGCATCTAGTGGCCGCGCCGTCAACTTGAGAAGGTGACGTTTGATGACGCGTCTCTCGACTCGCTCAACTCCCGCCTCGGTTCCCAAAACCGATAACAGCAACAGCAGCGAACAATGCTTCCAGCTGGGGCAAAGCACCAGCATTTTTGAGGAAGGGATAAAGTGGGATGAAAGGAGAGGTGGAGACTAGGGATCGGAGGAACGGAATACGCGCATCCTTCTTGCTCCTCGTTGAGTGTGACGTCATAGTTTGCGCTCGCGAACAGCTGCCTCGCTCTGAAGATTTATCAAAAATACAACCAACTGGTACAAAATACGGGAAATAACAACCTCCACTTATAAGAACAGTGGGATCTTCCGAGTCAAACTTTGAAGTTCCGTCTATTATTTTCTAATTCTTCTTCAGTATCCGTTTAATGTGCCATGGCATTTGACAGTACACGGACCTCCAACAGTGTGCCGCCATCTAAATGCGGCCACCGCGGCCAGGATCAGCCTGCGACCATCGGGTCAGCAGTCGAGTGCCGTAACGATTCCTCAGCATGTCAATCAAAAATAGAAGTTTGTTGACCGAATAGCGCGACATACTGCAAGTTCTTATATGCCCCTGTTTTTCTTTCCTTCACCTCTAAAATATAGCTTTCACGTTCAGCTAAGTGCTGTTTTTTTTTCACGGAGATTTTCTAATCCCCTAAAAACTTGGAGCGCGCACGCACGTTATATAACTTCTGAAAGTAGGAAAGAGAAGTATGTACTTTGCCTCATGGGGCCAACTGAAGGAAACTTGCACGTGCAATCAATTACGCATAAGTTTCAAATAATGACGTAACACCATGAGAAGGTGTTTCCAAAAATCCAGATGGCCAATTCGAAAGGTCGAACTAAGAATCACTACCAATTTACACACCGATGTGTTCCATCGTGACATTGTTTGCTGATTTGCAATTGGCGAACGCATATAGTATGCCATCAGTCTTCGATATCTGAAAAACAACCAATATGGTCAAAAATATCACATTGACAAGTTAAATTAGGATTTATTCGTGTGTTAACTGCAGGAAAAAGAAACGTTGTGGAATATGGGTTACCATATATCGCATCAGCTAATCAAATATATTGCCAAGGATTTCTGTACGAGAACTGGTTTGGCCAGTCTAGCTAATTGAATGGGGTCAATAGAATACGAACTTTGTATATATCTATTCTATCAGAACCAGACTGCTTGAAAAAGGAATAATTCGCTCAAGCAACTTTTTTAGATTGAAACTCTACTTGAAAACGCATGCATTCTTTTAGACATATTATTGGTTGTCTCCTGCAGTAAATAGAAGACAGGAACTGAGTATTAAGCACCATACAGAGTCTGTACGCATAAATGATATAGAACCGTCACAGGCGGAGCTGCAAGGTTCTCCCGCTGAGGAGGGCAAATTTTAGGGTTCGCAGGCGCTCGCGGAATCCCACGGGACGGCAGCTTAAGCGGGCACGAGATTCTGACCGGAGACCGGGAAAGGGGAAAAACACGAATAAACGAAAGTAGTAGAAGAGGTCGTCGTAGCTCGAAGACGTACAGAGGCCCTGGAAAACGGTCGGGCGGGGACCGCGCGAAGCATATTCATGCCGGCGCCCACACCACTTCCCTAGAAAGGAAGAAGAAGAAAAAAAAAACAGAGGCTATCAGCCGCTTCGCACAAGCAGCGGCGGACGCGGCCGAACTCTTCCGTCTCACCCTCTTTCCTGGCCACGTGAATTGATGATCCGCGCACAGTACCGACTATGTCGCCCTTCTCTCGCCTTCTTCTCCCAGTCGTGTCCCGGTTTCCCATGGGCTCAATTAGGGAGAAGAAGGGTCCATCGCGCTCAGAACAGGACGGCGACGATGCTGCTGCGCTCAGCCGAAGCTGCCGTGCCCCCCTGCACTCACGTGGAATCATCGGGGCCCGAAGTCCTGGTACGGAGCAGTCCTAAGCACACCCTTTTAGTCGACACCCGGAGGAAAGATTATTTCCGAAACGTCGGAGCGGGTTTCTGCTAACTTGTAGCACCCGCTGTAGACTATTTTCCGCAAGCCATCTTGCGCAGATGTTCTCTGGTAGATGTATATATCGAGGTGAATATTAAGGTCATGAGACATGGTATGCACCAACCCAACCGTTTTCATGCGCATGCGTCTACAGTAACACCGTTGGTTTAGTCGTTGAAAATACAGAACACAAAGGATGACAGCGCACTGTTGAGGCACTCAAACCCACCAGTGATATCACCTGTGGAAACTTTGGCATCATGCTTCGCTTCGGTTAAGCACCTCCAACTGAAAACCTCTGGACGGAAAGAGGTACGCTCGGCGTTTTCCATGCTCTGATCATAATGTAACGGTTTGAAAGATCTTTCCATTTATATCGTGTCAGCGAAAAACCACGAGAAAACAGTTTCGCCCTACTTCCGGTTCTTGAATGGAGTAGTAACGCCTCTTGAATTCAGCCGAAATACAGCATGGCAATATCGTTCAAGATGTCACCAAAAGCGCGCATACGGGAAATCTACTTTATCCAGGAGGGCGTCTTTATGATGCAGACACTAACTTATTGATACTCTCTGTTAAAGCAGCCTTCATCCTGAAGGTGTTCAACATTTGATACATATCTGTCATCCTGCTCTCATACTACTTTAACGCCATGTGCGCTTCCATTTTCTTTTCTCCTTTCCTTCTCTATCATATGTCTTTCTCCACTTTATATTCTACTTTCGTATTCCCCCTGCGTAGGGTAGCCAACAGGACATGTCCCTGGTTAACCTTCCTTCCTTCTGTCCCAGTGATGTGTTGTTGTTTTTGTTTTGTTTTTACAACACCGATCACACACAAATGCCTTCATAGCTGCCATGAAAAATTTTCAAGAACAAAAACTTCACGTGCTTATTTAGCCTAGGCAGAGCTATTCTGAAAACACTATCTTAGCGCAGCAACGACTAAAGTTATAGTTGACGCCAACGTAATGAACAAGACCATGGGTAGCTTTACATTTTCCATCACGCCTCAAACAGACGAGAGGGGTCGAGTGAATTAAGTTACAAAAGCAAAAGAGAACAGCAAAAGCTGGCGGCGGTTGTATTACTCATCGCGCCAATATTAATAAGCTTAACGGAGTACGACCCGCACGTGGTGTGTTCGCCGCATTCACCGACACGGAGCGTCTGACGCTTGGCAGTCGCGCGCCATCACGACACGCGTTCTCGAATAACGAGGTTATGGTCTCCATGCTAGAAACCCATACTAGGGCTCGCGAAGTGGCTGGCTGCTGTATAGGAAGGGGGCTATAGACCGGGCCTGCATAAACTGGCCGCACGTTGTGCCGAGTGGCTTTAATTTACACCGCATCCCGTCGAGTCTCATATACATACATACATTATATATATATATATATATATATATATATATATATATATATATATATATATATATATATATATATATGCTTTGAAGACTGAGGGGCAGTTTGGAGGATGCTAATGAATTATTGAACTTCAAAGTGAACAAAAGGCACCAATGATTTAAATGATGAACACTTCCAGAGCCCCAAATTGTGATGCAACATGTCGTTCGTGCACACTTAAACTCAATAAATGTTTGCGGTATTAAAGAACCCGGCAGCCGGAGTTCACCCAATCGAGAGCTGCAAAAGTATGCGGGTACTTTCGAATAGGCAATATGCTCCCAGCCACAAGAGTGATGCACACATCCAAGCATTACGTCGAAGGAACTGCTTTCACTCATATTGATATAGCTAACTGCTGTGAGTTGTTGCAAGAACTTATTGTGAAAACGTGTGGCACACCAAAAGAAAAGGTACAAACTAAGACCGCGCCTTGTGTCCGACGTCGTCTTTTTTGTCTATGTCTTTTTTGTTTTTGCTTTCGTGCGCCACACGTTTTCGCGATGTATCACCACCAACGCCATTTTGAAATCCTGTAAAGAACTTATTCATGTGCAGCCCAAGAATGATTTTAGTGTTTTACGCAGTACTTCGAAATCCTAGAAAAGGCAAACGTGTGTTCTTGCAGTTGTGTATTTAGGAATATAAGTATGCTGCTGTATACGTAGCTTGACAATCGTTCTTGCGTAAAAAGCTTTATTTTTGTGTGAAAAAAAAATGGGTGACCTAAATGACTGACAACTTATGCCAGTCCTGGCTTCAGGACAGGCAGCGCTTTTTTTCTGGTTGTAAGCGTGTTTTTTTTTTTTGTAAATTATGAAGCCAAGCACATCCGAATCTTTAGCCTGGATATACAGTTACCGATGTTTGAAAATACAAGCAATCTTAGCACGCATTAAATCATTACAATAAAATTTACCTTTTGCCGAGTTACTTCCTGTGTAAGTCTCTAAACTTTCTCTGTGTCTGCGTGTGCACCCACGTGCACGCTTGCACAAACACACGAAAGCTGGCGAAAAGTTGGAGGAAAATATGTAAAGATAGATTATCCTATGGAGTAGTCTGTCCAGTACTTTTTGCATGGTTACATGTGCCTATTTTTGTGTTATGTACACGTATTATAAAAAAGAAACATGGCACACCGACGAGGTTCCCATTTTATAAGTGGAAAAATAATTTTAGAGCGCTCGCTTTTTTTTCAATTCATACTGTGTCCTACAATTGGATTTTTTTTCGGCTCATCAAACTAAAACAAAAATATGGCCTAATGGTGTGACATCGAACTCGATCATTCGACTAATGACAAGGAGATTTTTTTTATGTTCTTTTTGTTTTTATGGCACAGGAGCCTTCATTTATACTTTTCAAAACACGTGTTAGAGACTTTTTAGTGGCAACAAAAGAACTCATGCTAAAATAGTAATACAACGGCACAATTTTCAGAAAGGTTTCAAATAGTAAACCAAGCTTGAAATCAATTCTGCGAACATGCTGGTTACGAAATTCTTTCAGGTTACAGGTCCTGCACGTTGTAAACAGGCAAGAAAGCCCAGCCATTATCAGAAGAAACTTGATACCCATCTGATGATGTTCAAAATATAGAATAATATACCGCAGCTAAGCTATAACGACCTCCCCAAAAAGTCGTTTTCTTTTTGAGAGCTTGTCTCCTTGTATACATAAATACACACGTGTGACAGAATTCCAAGTTGGTATACGCGAAAAGTCCATTAGGTCGAAACACGTTAAGAAAACGTCCTGTGATTGAACGTGCTATGACGTACTGCTTGTATATTGGCTAAAACCGCGAGAGCTCTTCGTTAACTCAACGCAGTCATTTAGGTATCTTCTTTAGAAAACCTTCATTTATACTTAAAAAAGAGGACGAATGCTGGCCTTTGTGTATACGAAACCCAACACATATATAGCATTAATTATCAATTGCAAGGAAGCACGGCGACAGTATATTTATAAGCATCTCTTCTATCGAAATTTGTCATCGAAGACATAGCAGAACGCATTTCATATGTTATGGGCAATGCCGTGTTAATGGCAAGCGCTTGATGGTGTTTAATCATTGCATTACGAACTCGCCAGGCAGTTTGTTCTTCTAAACTGCTTGTCATTAGGTGTTTCACATGTTTGCGTTACAGCACAATAAACAATGAATAAGGTAGAATAGGCAACAACTGAAGCAAATAAATACACAAATATTAGGCCAATTCCCAAGTCAGTCATGTTATAACTATGATCGTAATGCTTGATTATGATGATGATGAGCCTGATGATAAAAACTTTATAGGGGACCTGAAAAGACGTACTTGTGCGCACTACCATTTTTTTTTGTCCTTTGTACAGTGAAGCAATATAACTGCGCACCTGTGCGCGTCCGTAGCTCATTGAATCCGCAAACCTCTCGTCATTTAACTTAGTGCTCTGCACATGCTGTGGAAGAAAAGTGAACCCCAGGAAAGACCTTCTGAAATGCGCTGCATTTGTCAGCGGCGAAACAACGCCGCCATAGTTGCGATTGAAGGATTTATCTGGGGTTCCCAAAACCACGATATATACGATTATGAGACACGCCGTAAAGTAGAAGGCCCCTGCAATTTCGACTGTCCGGCGTATCAGTATCGTGCAGTTACATCACACAGAACACGACCTGGAAGCATTTCGCCTGCATGTAAATGCGACCGCCACGGCCGGGATCCAACCCGTGACCTTCAGATTAGCAACCGAGCACCATATTGCAGTAGCGATAAAGGTTATCAGTTCTTTAGCACATGTCAATCGTTCTTATGATTCCAGGATGAAAAACTTCATTACTGTTTCAAACACTGTCGAAGAGCGACAACCGAGCTTACCGAAAGATAAGATAAACCTGATTACTTAAAGATAGCTAATGAAACGACAAACTGCAGGTAAGCGATTACAAGCGGACACGTGCACAGTCTCGGACGACTCAAACGTAAACAAGAAATTGGGAAGTAAAAAAAATTAAGCGAGCGCGCAATCTTGTACGTAGTTGCCCAAAGTGGTGAAGGCCTCCGAGTAAGAGAGCAAACCCAAACGATGCCGCGATACGCCTACTGGCGTAAACTAAGGAAAAAACGAGCCAGTTTTGTTGACCGCAACTTGTTCGGCGCTTTCACCATCCATTAGCGCGTACGTTGCTATCTCTGAGGCGTTTTTATCAGGCTATTTCCAAGTTTCTTTGGATTCAATTCACGGAACTTCAAAGCCAACCAGCCGCTCTGAAATTGATTATGATCTCGGCTGCAGCGGCTGCATTTTCGATCGAGGCGAAAATGTTGTAGGCCCGCGTGCTCAGATTTGGGCGCATGTTAAAGAGCACCAGGTGGTCGAAATTTCCGGAGCCATCCACTACAGCGTCTCTCGATCATAATCATTTGTTGATTTGGGGACGTTAAACCCCACATATCAATCATATAATATTGATTCTGTCCAGGCAACCACAGGTGTGCACTCAGATACAAACCGGACATGTCAAGTCGCCTGGCGCACTCAGATAAGCACGCGCGACTCAGCTTGCATTGATAACGCCTTTTCTGTAGACACGATTTGCGCGTTTCATCCATGTGGCACTGAGTTTGAGCAATGACTATAAGCCTAATGAGGACTGTGTTCCAAGCAGCAGCAGGAAATGTTCGACAAAAAAAGCATGCACGAAATTCCCCGAATTCGTTTCGTTCCAATGTGGAAAAAAGAAGTTGCGCCACCGGCGCTACCCGCATTGACCACCATTTATCGATCTCCGACACTCGCAGACATTTTTCCCAGTGATTACAGAGATAATTCAGCCGTTGTCATTGTCGTAAAAATAGGGTCTCAACAACTTTGTGGTCAATCTAAGTATATACACTTGTCTTATCATTTTGTTGCGAGTGAATAGTTCAGTAAAAACATAGAGAACATATAGTCGTTTTGAACTTCCAACCACTCGCCGTGTCGTACATAACGACGTACTCCGGCAGTTCTTTCTTTATACGGCTTTTCATACTTTCAGTCGTTTTCTGGGTCACTGAGTCTACGTACTAAGTCGCCTACACAAACAAAAATATATAATGCCCTGTTTCAGAAACAAGCAAAACAGACGACGGTAGCTCGATGATCAAGCCGTACAAAACAAGCGAACCAGCTCGCAGCCCGTATCGCTCAGCTGGCGCTCGCCGGGGCTGCACACCGCTCCTGTCCGGCCGTGCCAGGGGAGCGCCAGCGTTAACGCGCCAACGAAAGCGGCGAGGCAGCGCCAAAGGAACGCCGCCGAAAAGTGCGTGTAGCAGGTGGTCTTTAGCGAGAACCCACTGTTCAAACCCGGGGACGCCCACCCGCTCACCCCTTCTCCGAGTTAACGAAAAGGGAAGCGCACTAGATTCAGCCCACCCTTCCTTCGTCCCGCGGCCACTCGAGGGGCTTACAAAGAAACGACCGCAGTGGCACCCACCGGCCAGACGCGCGTCCGAACACGCGTTTATTCAATATCTCGTACAGCGGAGGAAGGAGGCGTAGCCAGCGCGTCGCCGCGATTAATCTTGGACCGCTCCACGGCACGCATCCACCGTGGCGCGAAATTTCTATTCAATTAATCAACGTTTGGACGCGTCTATTAATCAGGCGTTAAAGAAGTGTAGGAAAGGGTAAACAAAGAATCGAAGAGAGAGTGTGTGTGTGTGTGTTTGTCGTGCACGTGTATACAGGAGACGCTGAATCAGCGCTCAAGCGGATACTCCCGCGTAGTTACATAATACAGGCTCGAACTTTAGAAAGCGTGTGGACAGAAAAACAAAGTGATTCCATGCGTGGGTTGTGTAACAGGGGACACGGAAGAGAGAAGAGGGTGAAGTTGCCTGCGGTATACCGTGCAAGACATCCTATCGGCCCTATACTTCGCTACACGAACGTTTGTGCGTGTGTATGCGTACATACGTGAGAGAGATGCAGGCCGGCGCAAGCTTCCTGTCAGCGTATTCCATCGGCGCAACGCTGCAGGCGACGACGACAAAGCTCCCGAAAGAATAACCGAAAGCGGACCAGCTGCAGTGCGGGCCTATACGCTGACCCCAGCTTTACGATTTAATCTCGCCGTCCTCGGGACAAGCAGCGGCGAATTTACTGCGACTGTTGTATAGTTGGCAGTGGCACTGGCGTGGCCGAGACAATATAGCTAGGCCTTATTTCGCCGCCAACAAACCTGCTGCTCCTGGGTGGCACTGCAACTGCTGCTTGTGCATTGGAGGTCTCTGCGCTCTGGCATTACTATAGGGGTCGCGCTCCTTGTCCGCCGCGATGCTCGTATTCTTTTTTGTGCAATAGAGGCGGTAGCCGCGTATAAGATTCGCGGCACGTGGTGACAAATGATGGCCGAGCAATTAGTCAATCTCTCCCTTGTTGTTCCTATCATCTCGTCGGAGCTACTGACACGTACTCTCCCAAGAAAAAGAAAGGCTTTGAGGAAGGAAAAAAGAGTAGAAAAAGAAAGAACGACATAGACACCAGTTTTGAAACGCTGTTAAAAGCCGTCCGGGCGGCAGGTTGAAAGATTTATGGTTGTACCACTGCAGTCTTTCAAAAGAGTCTTCACCTCCCCCTCCTCAGTGAAAAGGGAGGATATTAATGCGAAATTCGGGTTCTGACGAGAGCAAAGCGTTTAACAAAGACTATTCGCGTCTTGTTTTAATGTATGGGTTTTGTTCATTTTTGGTTTCCTCGTATTGTTTCAAACTTATAAAAAGGCGCGCTACTACTTCGACTGAGTGGGCACCGTGCCGCGCCTGGTGGCGCAGGTGTAAGGTGTTTTATGTCGTGTTCTTGCAGTTAGGTCGCATTACCCACCTAGGCTATACGGGAACGTAATTCCTCAGCTAATTTCTGTGGTACACTAAAACGGACGAAGAAGAATTTACACAACTCTAGAGCAATATGTTCTTGCTTCAAAGGGGTGAAAATGGAGAGGTAAGGGAGGTGAAGGTAATTTGCGATTCCACCTTATTACCTTTTCTTAAGGAAAGAACGTTAAGCACCAGAATAAAAGTAACGAGATTTTGTCAACAAGAGAAACTCTCCCTTTATCTTAATCTCTTCCACACGTGCGCATTAGTCTTTCTGGGGTACGTAATATCTGTGAGCGGAATGTTTTTCTAGGGTATGTAATATCAATGGCCACCCATGTTCACCACTCTTGTTTTGCATCACAAAGACATAGGCACTCGTATTTGCATGCCAGTTTCCCATACAGGCTTAGGCAAAACAGTAAAGAACCACGACATTGCAGGCTATAAATCTTGAGCGAGGCGTTATCCGAGTTCACCTGGTCTCAAACAGCCTCACGGTGCGGAGAACACAGAGACGACATAGATAGCAGCTTTAAAACAATACCAGTTCTGCCGAGAAGCAAGCTGAAAGAATCGGATCTAAATGTAGTATATAAAGTGCAAGCATCTTCCACATTCGCAGGACCTAAAGTGGCAAACTTCGTCACCGCTTATGAAGGAATGGCTCCATCCTCGGCGAACACATCGCTAGTGGCTCCATAGTGTAACCACCACGCGTTGGCAGCTCCACTACGCCCATGCAAAGCATCTTATCCGAGCGGAACCCAAGAGCGAAAGCTTTCAGCACTGCATGCCCGTTTCTGTAGGTTTATATTTTTTCCCTTATTTATCGGCTCCTCGTCTGTATACCCTCGAAGAAGTCACCGCCAAAAAAAGAAGATGCCACCGTCGGGCGCGTTCGCCAATCCAATCGAATCGCGGCTGAGTGAATGAGGGAACCGTGGAAATAAAGAGGCGAGGCGAAGCAATTTAGTGGTATGAAAAGAGAACAAACAAACAAAAAGCTCAGACGAGGAGGCTAAGAGCGGAGGAGGGTCTCCCGTAATTGGGCCTCGTGATTCGTGCTTCAACAGCCTTGTTCCTTGCGGCGGCCGTGCCCAAACTTGGCTCCAATCTTTCTCTCTACAATCATCTATTCCTTTCCTCTGCGCCGCTTTGTTTATCTTACTCTTTTTTTTTTCGACTGCAGTGAGCAAACGCTTCGCTCTAACATCTCACCGCATCCACGAAAGCCGCTAGCCCACCGCCGACGTTGCCGTTCCTTCTGCTGACGCTGTTCTGCGCTCTTTTATCGTCCTCTTCTTTTTTTCTTTCCTCGGAGGTGATGTCCGCGTCCTCTCGGCGCTTTTGTTTCAAGCCACGTTGCGAAAGTCATTAGAGCCCGGACGGTCCTGGCCGCTCGTTTCTATAGCTTGACCCGTCCTTCGCGAAGAGTGAGTCGGGATCGCGTGAAAGTAAAGCGAGACATACAATAGAAAAGAGAAAAAACATGCACGTAGAAGACCACGGGATACGGTAGAAGGATTCGAGAAAGCGAAATGTCTAAACCTCTACGATAGGTGCGTCAGCGGCAGTATAGGAATGTGTTCACGTAGAACCATACCATGGTCCGTCGCTGTGGCACTTTGGGTAGAAGGAGCGCGGAGGCAGTGATCGAGAAGGGAAGGGTTCGTACGGCTGTTAATGTCGCTGTACGGGTCGTTGTTGCGTCTTCCCACACGCTGAGACACCACTGAGGCACCGGCCAGGTACGCGAATCTTTCTTTTTCGGATCAGTCCGTGGGACTCCTTGATGGCCCACTCGTTTGTATAGAAAGGTCTCGACGTTCAGCGTCTGTAGAACTTCTGCCAGCAATGAAGAGAAACCGAACGGTTGTGGTCTAGAGTGAGGAAAAGAAAAGCGTGCTCTACTTTGCCTTCCCCTGTTCTCTCCTTGCGTCGCCTTTTTACTCATGCCATTCTTTTTCGTTTCTTTGTTTGTTTTGGCCGTCCTCGGCGTGTGACGAGTCGGCGGGCTATTCTAGGACCTGCGGTCGCGCGCGCCTCTCCCACCCACGAGTCAAGGCAGACGAGTGACAGACGCATGGAAGGAGTGTGTCACCGGTACGACTGTCTAGCTGAAGACCATTCGGGGCACGAAAACGAGTCGTCGGGCTCGGTCCAGTACCGTTGAGACAAAATCCTATTCCTGGCTTTTGGATAGTTACATGCAGGGTTCGCGCGAAAGAGAAGCACGATATACTTATAAGACACGGCGTAGCAGAGAGCTTTGAGCTAATTTCGAACACCTGCGGTTCTTTGGCGTGTACGTAAATGTAATCACACCCCAATGCTTTGCATTACTCCCCTCGAACTACTGCCACCGTGGCAGGGGGTCGAACCCACGCCCTCGAGCTTATCAATGCGGCACCCTACGTGCTGTAGGCTATCACAGCAAGTCCTTAAGGGGTTTGCACGAAAAAAAAACTAGAAAATTCCAAACTAAAACGTAGTTAAATCAACTCCTTATACGCCATATTCTAATCCTTATTCATTACCTAAATATAACAAGGAAACAATATAGAAATAAGAATTCGTAGCACTGCTAGAGGCGGAACTGTGGGCAAGGCAGAATACGACGACGATGTTCGCTGCTATTAATGCCTAATGCTCTACATCGTGTTTCCCTTTGAGCATGCTACTGTGCATATAACTGTAGTTAGATCCCATCTTTTCCAGGTTAATTATCGCCAAAGTGCTGGTTATTTCTCTCTTTTTCACAGTTAGAATAAAGAAGCGCTCCATAGTCATTTCTCTCGTTAACGAGCATCCCTTTCACGTTTCCAGTAGATTTCTGAATGAAAAGCCATAACAAGTTTGTAAGAACAACAAACTTATATATGAGTGTGAGATCCTAGACAGAGAAGAGATTAGGCATGCTACGTCAGGATCACCACATTAATTAATATTCACAATATTCAAGATCACCACAAAACAGGATCACCGTCAGAATCACCACAAAACACCACATTATTATTCCAACTACATCGACAACAGCCAAGGGCATCGGCCACACCAAGCTCTCACTAACGTAAGCCGAGTGCGCGTTTTTCATTTTCTCTCTCTCTCTGTTCCTTTCTTTCTTTTTCTTTCTTTCTTTCTTTCTTTCTTTCTTTCTTTCATTACAAAACTGATGTCTTGATGTCGTCACCTTTGTAGGGACACTGTAGCGTCGATCTTGCTCTTCCCCTGTTTTTATACTATTTTCAGTTGACTCTTCAAGACCTGCCGTCAACTAGACAAGCAAAATAGCCCAGTCACCCCCACGCGACTGTTTTTAACGCCTTCAGTCACATCATTTCTGATGTTCGCGCGCTGGTATTCCCAAATTAATATACAATCATGCCGGAAGAGAGAAATTTGCTGCAAGTCATCATTTTCTTATACTTTAGCTGTCATAGGTAAATTTTGTTTGAAAGCCTAACAAGCCCTTTCTGTTAGAGACCAGCAGTATGAGAGAATCAAGCTTCACTGGTTAACATAATATCACGCGGCTATAGCTTCTTGACGCGATTTCTCAGAAAGCGTCGAATATACCACAGTCTCATTCTGGCAGCAGTACAGTAAAGCTAGCCTACAAAAATCTGATACGTTAGCAAATATTCTAAGAAAGAAAAATGAAGCTGAACAAGCGAACTCAGGAGCCTGTAGACGGAGAGAGGGAGAGGCCCAGGTGAAGAGCCGTCCGAAGGCAGAATTAATTATATCGATTTCTCTACTTCTTGAAAAAAATATATTAGGGGGCACTTCCTTCTAAGAAGCGGACTCGTGCAAACACCGAGCGCGCATATTCGCTCCAAACCTGCGGCCCTTGCACGCTTCTTCTAATTCTGCATGCGTCCCCTCAAATTCAATAGACGAAACTGAAAAAAAAAACAGATATTTTGCTACATTTTTTTCCAGCTAGCGACACGTCACCGCCGAGTTATTAAGCACCTCCCCGGAGGCTGCGATTCTCGATAATTATGTGAGGCCGTCGCCATTTTTCTTGGGCTGTCCCTTTTCTTCGAGAAGACTTCATGCGACTGCGTGCGCAGAGCGGCCACCACCTCGCTGAAATTTCAACTGCACCGCTACGAACCACCTACATCAACCCAAAGCGATCTCCCTCCCGAGGCCCCTGTCTCATATGTGATGTCACAGAGAGAGAGAGAGAGAGAGAGAGAAAGAGAAAGAGATGACAGTTGCCTTTCAAGGCTAATACCAGGTTATCTATCACACGCTAAAGGAACACGGAAACCAAAGCACATTGCGAACTTTTCTTTCTCATATTTTCTTTGTGGGAAAACGCCTGGACTGTCTTCACCCTCAATAATGCGACAAGGCCTTTATGCTGGTCCTCGCCTAAGAGCGTATGCGAACGCAAGCAAGGCTTATTTAAGCAGCGCTTCACCACGTGGCCATCAGTTACAGAATTATTGGAGTCTTTCTTTCGGTCCTTTCACTTTGCGATTGGTCCTCTTACTCTCCTCCTCCACAGCTTTCTTTTTTCGCGGGGTCGTTACACTTCGCCGCCGCGACCAATGTCACCGGTAAACTTACTAGATTTTTATTCGCTTGAACTGGCGGTGTCTTCGAACAGTTGTAGCTCTGCTGTGGTTAGCTGCATGCCATTTCATCTTTTCTTTCTTTAGCCTTTTCTAGGGCTAGTTTGTATTTTTTGTTATTATTTATTAATCTAATTATTTATTTATTTATTTTTGTGCTACGTCAAAGATTAACTAATAGTGATTGTAGCATTTCAAGTATACACTCAAACTGTATTCACGTAGCTCCATGGAGAGTGAATTCATCGATAGCATTGAAGTTTTCTTTTGTTTTTGTTTTTTGCGTAGCCCAAGTATGCGTGTGTGCGTAGTCGTGATACGAAACACCATCCAAGTGCGCGTCGCTACAGCCTCAAGCAGGCATCTAAGAACCATGCTGTAGGGAAGATGATCGGTACTCGTAACTGTGCATGGTTAGGATTCCGTGAATTTTTCTTGTCGGCCAACAAAAACGCAAGTGCCACGCAGACATGGCAAACTGCACCACTCACTTCCGGTGCCTTAAAAATGAATTGAATGCAGCGATGGCGGGCTCTAATTGAGATCGTGCATGTTACTGCCCTTTGTCAAGCAGTGGCAAGCATTGTTTATATTGTCATAATAACGCGAATAAAAGAAGTGGACGTAATCTAAATACGTAAGAGCATGATATGTTAGCTGCATAATGTCATCCTTTAAGCTAACGATGATTTGCTTACACCACGCATTCAACAGGTGTCTTGTGTCTTGCGATAACCACTCACGTGAAGATAAAACGCTAATCACTGGTGTTCGTGAGTGCAGTGGCTCAAGGCTGGCTGAAAGTATATACGATACATCAAGAAAGGCTTTAATGTTTTAACGTTCACGTCAGCGTAAAGAAAATAAACAATTGCAAAAAAAACGGATGAAAAACAAATGAGAATCAAATTTGGGGGAAGGAAAACGAAGACAAACAAGTGTACGTGGGGAATAATCGGGCTTCGTACTCGGTTAGGGTGAAGCCAGCAAGATGAGATCGCGAAACCCCGAGGACTTGGCGGCGGGGGAAATATCGGGAGCGATAATCTGTATAACGCCAAGGGGAAAAGAGGCGAACCCATTAAAAGGAGCCGCCGCAGCGCTGGAAGACAGCGCCTCTGCCGCGAAGCGACCCCTGACAAACCCCGCAGCTGTAACACAGCTGATATCTCGTGCAGCCCCTTTCCGGGTATGTTCCACCGCTGAAGGTAAAATGTAGAAAATACGACCCATAGAGCAAAATATAGGTGCAAGGCTGATAAGACAGAAAAGGATAGGTGGCGGGCAAGAAAATTAACTGGACGAACCACGAAATCAAATCGATAAACGACATTCCCAGTACATATATATATTGAGAGAGATTTTTATATGTATATTGCAGGCTTTTTTTGCCACTTACTTTTTTGACGAGAAAGTGGAAACATGGAGTCGAATGAATGAAGTAAACATGATATTGAATCCAAAAGGAAAAAAAAACAAAGAGCATTGCTAATGTTATATGAATTATTTGCCTTAGTGATTTTTCTTTGCGGTGGCTTCGATTTGTCAGTAGGAAACCTTTATCACTTTTGCTATCAGAACTTTTGCTACTTCTTGCAACTATTATTAAACATTGCTAATGTTCAATCGCGAAAAACAGCCTTTTTTTTAATCGTACACCGTACGTGCAATGACGACGACGACGACAGGCCCCCCCCAATGCGAGGTTTAACGAGAGGCACAGTGGTATGTTGAAATGAAAGTTGCACGCGTGGAAAAGCGGGATTGAGGTCGTTTTGAAACGAAATTGAACTCTGTGAAACGCCTTGCGCCTAATGACCCTAAATTGGTGCGACATGCGCCGAGACGAACTCACACTCCCAGTTTTTATGTTCCCTTCACTCTCTCTTTTACACCTCTCCACACTTCTATACAAGAGGAGAACACGTTCGACGAGCGCTTTACCGCACGCGAGGAATACTTTTGCGTAAGAACTTGTATGGGCTCCCCAAGAGCCCTCAATTTTTTTTAAATGTACCATCCTTTCACGTAAGCTTTCCGGACGCCGAAGGCGTGCTGCCCCCGACTTCCATCGGGGCTAAGGGTTACACCCCACCCGTGATGGTTTCCTTCGTACACCGTGCTTATTCTGTACCCATCTATGTCATTGCGTGCATGTTCGTTCGCGTAAGCCACCGTGTGTGTGCGTGTGCGTTCGCGCGTGCGAGCGTGTGTCTTCGGAACAACTCTGAAATGCTGGCAACCCAAGCTACCCGCTTTATTGCGTGCCTCGCGCTGTGCCTGGAAAGCACGCGCACGGAACGAGATGGTTCGTGAGAGCGTATACACGCCGAGCTTTAACGCCGGGTCGAGCGATGAAATAATGGTTCGCGCGCGATGCGGGAGTTTCGGGAAATTTGGGAAACCTCTGAGCACGGAGCTCAAACCAGCGTTTATTATTCGAATTTTTGTTTTTGTTTTCTGTTGTGTTATATCTTCATTTTGTTTGTTTTTATACCCCACGCCAACAGGATTCAATACCTCGCTGTCTTCTTTTTCTTGTGAAAACCCATCCTGCTGGATAATAGTGGCACCGAACTTCTCGTTGACTAGTGAAAAGAAACACAAAGGGGAAAGCCCGCTTTAAGTGCGTATAGGGTCTCTTCTCTATTCGTTCTTGAGCCCCAGCGTCGGGAAAACATATTGCGTGCGCAGTGTAATGAGACCCCGAGTTCATATTAGTGCACGACTTCCTATTTTGCTATCCCTCATCCTCTCTCACGCTTTCAAAGAGTGCACTTGTGAAATATGAGGCGCTGTTTTGCGGTACAGCTGCTGGCGGGCTCCGAGAGAGCGCATTATAATTGCGGAAAGCAGTATGGTCATGAATTACTACGAGTTTATGCGCGTACTCAGCGGGCAACCAAGGGTTCACTTAGCATCCCCAGTATCACCACGTGCTTGCATGCTAGAGCGTTTGCATAAGTAATGACTTTAATTCTAACTCCCTTCGGAGTATTTCAGCTGTGGAAACAGGCTGGTGGTATTCGGGATCGAGCACCTGATCAAGCACTGCTAGCCTCAGCTGGATCCCGTTCACAGACCCCAGGTAAAGGAGTTAGGGTTTTCCCACGTAAATATGAGTATGTGTTGATGCACGATACCGCGTCATCCGACGCTTGTTAAAAGGTTAGAAGGGGCTCTCTCAGAGTTCACGTCCATTGGTTGAGTGCGGCAGTTATCAGAGTCGTATGTAGTGTGCTCAAATGTTAGTGATAAATCATCGCATGTTAAACACCTCTGTATGATTAACAAGGAAAAAACTGGGGTGGGAAGCAGCGGTGGTTACTGTAGCCATTGTTTCATTTTATGTGTACTCACAAACTCACCATTAGACTAATGAAGTTTCTCACACATGAAACTAATATAAGTCGAGTGCTACACCTCGCATCTTCCCGCTGTTAACAAAGGGTTTACTCTCAACAGTTTTCATTAGGAAGCGGCCATTTAAAACTGCGGCTATCGCTAAGCGATGCAATTAACTGCAGCTCATAAGCGCGTTCATTTGTCACGTTGTTCCTGAAGGCGTTTTTCATGTCCATGTGAGTGCATTATACCAGGAGGCTGAGAAGTTTGCACAAAAAGCCTATTGTCACCGTTTAAAAATGAGCAGTTATTCAGTATGAATAAGAACTCATTATTATTGTGTAATAAAAAAACGAGCCCTTAAAATTGCGCCTCTTTCTGACAGTTACTTAACGTAATACTTTCTCAAACAGATGCTCTTTCTGCATTGTTGTTACATCTTTTCCACTTCATTAAAAAGTGCATTGTACAGGTAGTCAAAACAGCTTTCAACAACATGTTTGACGTCAGTAATGTTGTCAGGATGACGTCTCTCGAAGTGTTTCTTCAAATTAGGAAACATGTGCAAGTTCACAGGTACAAAGCTACGTAAATGGGAGTGGTGATAGGCCTGTCCGCAACCCAGTGTCTTCAATTGCAGCCGGCCGCCGTAAGTTTGGATGTGTGCGACGGTTTACTGTTGGTTGTGAAAACATTCTGGCACGCACTTCACTAAAAGCTAGCGCGCGTGTAGGCTTGTCGATGCCAATGGAACCAACATGCTCTCTTCCCAGAACTTAGGCTATATTTTGGGCACATATTCGCATTTCTTCAAGAATCAATTTGGAAAAAAAAGCATAGCTTGCTACGTGATCCCTCGAGGTTTGGTGGCCACTGCGCAGTTCAAAATCAATGGTACAACGTCGTCTTCAAATGAGAGAGCTTGTTTTTGAATGTGCTCTAGAAAAAGCACTTCTCCCTTAATGCTTCTGACATTTCAGTGTGAATGTTCTCTCTGTACTTTTTATAGACACAAAAAAACTTCATGAGGACCAGCAACTCCACGTACAAAAAACCTGTTAATACCTCTCCAACGTAATGTTTCATCTGAAATCGAAAATAGTTATAAAAATCAGACGCACCTTATACGAGTATTCCCACTTAGCGAAGTATCAATCTTTTATATGGTTACACGTTCATGATGAAATTCTGAGCAAAAAGTGACAAAGCCTGGTACTTTTCCGCCCCCCCCCCCCCCGTAAGTCGCTCCGGCTGAAACCGCAAAATAAGGACAGCTGAGCAGACCATAAACAATCGACGATGATATTGAATGAAAATGAATAGCCTAACACTCATCGAGTGACTGATTCAAATTTACGCAAATCACTTTGATTCCAAATTAAGAAAATAATGCAAATCACTAAGAGGCGTCGTAAGAGAGAAAAAACGGAACGATAACGTAAGACAAGTGAACGTTCGCGCAAAGCTACTCTAGAAAACTGATAGACCTTAAGCTCCGTACACACGGTCCTCGCGGCCTCAGCCAGAGGCGACACACCGGCGAGACGGAAGTGGGGCCAGTGGGAAAGCTAGCAGGAGACGTAACGGCGGAGACAAGCAGCGAGCGAAGAGAGTAGAGGAGCAGGAATAGCGCTGCCGCCGCAGGGTGCAATTCAGGAGAGGGCCAGGCAGACCCGTGCCAAGAGGCAAAGAGTTAAAACGCAGACATCCGCTCACCGCAGGCGCGCTCCTTTGCAAAAAGAGAGTGAGCGAGGGAGATAAAACAAGAAAGTGTCAAGCGTGCCGTGACTAGGAGACGCCAAAATAGAAGAGACCCAGTTTTCTTTCCTGCGTGTCGGCGGGCCTGCCCCAGGCGGCGGTGGCGGCCTGTGCGTCGCCCGCGCCGAATACGCCGCCGCCAGAGACGCCAACGACGACGTCGACGACGCCGAAGATCTCGCAGGCTTTCTCGCACGCACGGCAGGCTCTGCAGTGAAAAAAGCTTCGCAGGCCGCGGTCGTGGGTGGGCGGGCGAAGGTGTTGGCTTAAGCCACAGCTTTCCTTCCTTGCCCTTTCTCTCCTTCCCGCTCTCGCTTCTACGGCTTGCCAGAGAATATGGCTAACGAATGTTTTCCCAGCGGCTCGCACGCCGGCAACTTTCTGCTTGTTAGTTGTTGCCGCCTAGCACCCCCCAACTTTTCTTGCTCCACATTCTTTCGTGCCCGCATCGTCACAACAGAGGCTGCCAAGTTGTTTGACTTTCTCTCTCGGCTGTACCCGCCGGGCACATTGTGTACACACACATATACAAGAACCTAGACACGGCGGAGCTTTCTTATTCTTAGTCTTTCGTGTTATTTATTCTTTCGTTTCTATTTCCTGGATGTTTTAGGGAAGAAGTGTATAAAGCAGCCCTATTGGCAGCCCGTTACGCGTCTTGTTTGTTGCGAACTTCGTTTCGTAGGATCAAGGATAAAGTGAGGATGACGTGGAAAGTACATACAAGCCATGCGCGAAGGAGAAGCGCCCGAAACGTGATGAACCGGCGGCGTCTGGGAGGCACGCGAATGGTGTCCTGGTTGTTCGAAAAAAGGGGCCCACAGCACAGCATCACGTTAAGTGTGCACTTCACTTCTTCACTTCCGCGGTCGCCATAGCTGGCTGGCAGTTACGTTCAACAAACGCGTAGGCGGATTCATACAGTAGCTCGCGCGGGGAAGTTATTCTCTGTATACTTTCTTATTCTCCCGTGTTTTACTCTCTACACAAGAAATTTAAAAAAAAAATGAGACTGGCTTACGCACTTTGTGTTTGCACCTCCGCAAGAGGATAGCTTTATGAAGGAAGCCGTTGAAAACCTTGACTTCGGAGAGCGTAAACAGCACCCAGAGCACTCGTGGTGTTGAGCGAGAACTCTCAAGTGCCGGAACTTAAGCGAAGTTATTACCGCTCTGAGCCATGCGCGCGAAGGCGAAGAAATTACCACCGCGTCTTGGCGCGTGTATCCAAAAAGTTGCCTGAAAAAAATGTAGGAAAAAAAGCGAAGCCCAAATTTCACGGTTGGTGAACAGACTACAGCGACAACAGGAAACGAGGTTTTCCGTAGCAGAACTGAGTACGCTTAAATGACGCTTGCATCGACACGTACATCTTTCGTAACGACCGTGAGTTGAGAATAATTAAGGGCTCACTGAGAGTTATGTTGGAAGAATACTGACGTACCTATTCGAATTGCGTAATTTTTGTACTGACTTACTCAGTATTACAACAAAAATAAAACGTCAGTGGACTTCGAGAATACCCATGCGAGGCGAAAAAGAGAGAAAACGATGTCGACCATGCATAGGGAAACTGGTGAGGGAATCTATTACAAAATAATTCCAATGCATTACAAAAAGCGAGAATGGTATTAGTACACTTCATTCTCGCGGATACTTCATACAAAAAATGACTTGTGGGTAATACCTGTATTGCTTCATGGGAGTAGCGTGGTTGTGAACTCGAAGACAATGAGTGTGAAGAAGCGTCGACGTGCCCGAATGACGTCACAGCATGCCGCACCTGGCCGGTCGCATTGTGGTCTAAAAGTTGCACAGATTAATCGCACAAAACAGAACTCTAAATTTATTAGACGTTGACACGCTTTGTGTAGTTCATTTTCACCCGTGCTTTTGAGAAGATTTTGGGCAGACGTCAATCGAGGAATGCACCCAGAGACAAATTTTTTTACAAGACAGCGAAGCACAAAAATCGTAAGAACTAATTGCATTGACGGAATCAAGTGGTGAAAAACGTTTGTTCAGAAACATAAGTCATTCACTCGTCATAAATATTTTGCCCCCCATTCTCGTTATTTCGTCATTAGCACAGTATGACGAAAATTGGCATTTGTTGTGTAGCTTCTCATTTATTATGAACTAATTATATATATACTTCTATGTACAAAGATTCATATACATATACTTACCAACCTGTGCAGCAAGATTGGCTATGCCTATAAACAAACATGCGCTAATGTGTCCACATAAGGTTACGTATCGATGACCTTAGTTCCTCACTTGTGCTACATTCCAGCAAAAAGAAACAAAAATTACTAAAATCGCTGCCCATACGCTATCCATATGCCATTCTTGAAACCCACGAAAATTTCCGGATGGAGCGAAAAATTCCTGTGGATTTTGCTTATGTTTCGTGTATCATTTCGTATATAGTGTCTACCACCCTCATTCGCTTTATGTCCTGATCACTTGACTGGCAAGACCCCAGCTTTACGTGCTACTTCTATTTTTCTTTATTGACTCTCTTTTTCCATCCTCCCTTCTCGTACGCCCAAACCGCACAAATCTTTATTTGTTCCTAGCGCATCACTGCGTCCTCCTGTCCGTATAGAAGGTAGCGATGCGTTCCCTTTCCCGGTAGTTGATCGCATCTTCGCTTCCCTCGCACCGTAACATGAATAATAGAGCGAACAAATCCCAGACTGGGCACGTAAATTATTAACTGCTACTCGGGCGCACGTGCGATAGGTCTACACCAGGAGGAGACAAGGACGACCACGCAGTTTGAGCAATGCGCGGGACGGAAATCGGCTAAGAGCGACGTGTGGTGACAACGTTGCACCATTCTTCTTGTCCCATTTCCGATTCACCGCGCCCTTTTCAGGCCACGTTATTTCCTTTGTCGCGCTCTGACTTTTGGTTCGTTCGACCCTTCTCGTTGCAAGAAGGCTCTCAACGTGTTTTGCTGACAACGCACACAAAGCCAGACGACCGTTGCTCCCTGTAATACGGTATATGGATGTGGGTGTGCTTGTTGTGAGCATCACAATGGAATTTGAAACGCAACCCACATATTGGTGGGTGCAAAAAGCCTTAGTTCGATCTGTGTGAGCTCTCTGTTTTCATCCACTCTCTGAGCATTCACACTTTTTTTATGTAGTTGTGGTAGAAAAATTTATTTTGGTGTTCTGAAGTGCCTATAGAGAATGGCATATATCAACATTTTTATACCAAGATGAGATTGAACTTTTCTTCAAATTTATCTCTTACAATGCCAGCTAAACTAGCCGTGCCCCCTGCTCCGCAAATGCGAATAGGCGACTGGTGACCCACAACTGTGTCACTGGTTCACTACGCCAAGAAACCAAGCAAAATGTGATAATAGGAGCATGATATGTGTCAACCTCCACGCAGCAATCATATACGTACCTACAAAAGCTTAGTTTTTCTGCAGCGTGAATTTCCGACACGTTTTCTGTCGATTTTGCTGTCTACGCACAACCGAAATGCCCAAGTGTGTAATGGAATTCTTACGCCCAGAACTAATAGCATCGTTACGACCATAGTTCTGGCAAAGAAATTCAAATAGGAAGAAAATTCTTCATCACTTTCTTAGCCAACCATTTATGTTTATGTTCGAGACACTACAAGAGGTACTGCCACGGTAGAGACCACTGACCAGCCATTAACTTTCTCTAAATAACAGCGTTGAAAACAGAATTCGGAAACAATATTCAAACGTTTATACGAAGCCACAGTAATTCCCCTTAGCGTATACGCTGTTCCATGTATGATTACTCATGCAGATTAAGCAACAGCAGATCATGCTGACATTTCCCGACGTATCTCCACTGCACTCGAAAGCGGAGTAAATGTAAAATAAAAGCGGAGCAGCAACAAAAAAGGAAGCCTGTACAGAAATGACCAATAAAAGAAGTGGCTGCACGAGCGCTGGATATTCATCATGGTGCCATCTTCAGGCCGTTTTCGCAACCATTGAGACGTCATTTGCGCAACGCATGGTGCAATCTGCAGAGAGCAAGACCGTCGTTGATGAGTAGCGTTTTAGACGGTCACTGACATGCCCCGAAGATTTGGCACTGTCAGGCCCCTCGCGAAGGATCTTCGGCACCGCCTACGACGTACGTTGACCGCGTCTTCAATGTATAGTGCGAGAGGACGCAGAGCTGCGGAGAACTGTGCTCGCCTCTGGACCAAGAAGATTATGAAATTGGGTGTCACACCCCTTTGAAGATAACTTTTACTTTTATAGGGCGTAGGGGGATGGGCCAAGTTATCCAAGTCACCGAAATGTCCTTACACCTAACGTATAGCACGCGTACGCAGCGAGCTGGAAAGAATTACGCTGAAGAGACAGAAAGAGAGGTGAACGAAACAAAAAGAAAGAAAGAACGAAAGATTAGATAGATAGATAGATAGATAGATAGATAGATAGATAGATAGATAGATAGATAGATAGATAGATAGATAGATAGATAGATAGATAGATAGATAGATAGATAGATAGATAGATAGATAGATAGATAGATAGATAGATAGATAGACAGACAGACAGACAGACAGACAGACAGACAGACAGACAGACAGACAGACAGACAGACAGACAGACAGACAGACAGACAGACAGACAGACAGATAGATAGATAGATAGATAGATAGATAGATAGATAGATAGATAGATAGATAGATAGATAGATAGATAGATAGATAGATAGATAGATAGATAGATAGATAGATAGATAGATAGATAGATAGATAGATAGATAGATAGACAGACAGACAGACAGACAGACAGACAGACAGACAGACAGACAGACAGACAGACAGACAGACAGACAGACAGACAGACAGACAGACAGACAGACAGGACAGACAGACAGACAGACAGACAGACAGACAGACAGACAGACAGATAGATAGATAGATAGATAGATAGATAGATAGATAGATAGATAGATAGATAGATAGATAGATAGATAGATAGATAGATAGATAGATAGATAGATAGATAGATAGATAGATAGATAGATAGCTAGATAGATAGATAGATAGGAAAAAGACAGAAAGAAAAAAAAGAGAAAATAAATAAATTAATTAATTAAAAAGAAGGAAACAAAGAAAGAAAGAAAGAAAGAAAGAAAGAAAGAAAGAAAGAAAGAAAGAAAGAAAGAAAGAAAGGAAGAAAGAAAGAAAGAAAGAAAGAAAGAAAGAAAGTGAAAGATGAACTGCGTTTGGTCCTCTCTTTAGCCCTATATAAGAAGGAATAAAGCAAAGCGCAACGAACGAAATATCAAGAATATCGTCCTTAGCGTCCTGTTTATTTCTCTCACTTTGTCTTCTCCTGGAGCAAACAATTATGGTGATGTAGTTTAGAGAGGGAACTAAGAGGGGGAGAAAACACCTTGGTATTTAGCCACGACCATAGCCACGACTTACCGGAACACACGCGCGTGCACGTAGTCCGATTCGAGCAACAACGGGGCCGATGTAAACGCTCAGCCTGGCGCGAAGCCATCGGAGCAAAGCGCCTCGCGGGCACGAGAGGGCGAATCACAACGCTCGCGGCTAGCGCGTGCAGTGACGCGATGCAGCAGAATGGGCCACGAGACCGGGCCGCTCGAGAAACAAGAGCACGAAGAGCGTCAGTGCGTCCTTCGGCGCGTCGCGCGCTTGATCGCAACGTCCACACGCACGCACACATATCCACAGCAGCGCGCAATACTCGACCGTGCTTCCCCGGCGCACGGCCCATTTAGTTGCGAGCAAGGCGCGTGATGAGGCTCTCGTTTGCTCTGGCACTTGCCTCAAATGAAGCTGCGACTAAAGCACCCCCTCCCTCCGGCTGGTACAAATCAACGGTGCCTCAAGCAAAGAAAGGGACCGTACGGATGCAAACCACGGTGTTCTTCGCTCCTGTCTCTCTCTCTCCTCGGCTCTGCCTTCCTTCTTCGTACAAGTGTCGCGTGCTCGTTCTTACCTTTACCTTGCCTTTGTTCCCCTTGTAGTTCTTCTTTCGCTGTTCTTCCCGGCCTTTTTTTTTCTGTAAGCACCCGTGGTTTTGGAAGAAGCGCCAAAACGGACTGCCGTTTATTCTGACTCGCAAAAGTACTGCCAAAAATGTTTGCACATGCCTGCCTACTCTTGCTTGCTTCGCATCTTAAGCTGCTTCCTTTGGGGCTGTTGTTCCTCTATGCGCTTTCCGCTCCTTACGACTGCCGCGAGCTTCTCTTCGGTGTCACTGCTTCCTGCTGCTGCTTATGTTTCCACTATTAACGATGCAGCGTATGCGTATAGGACGTTACTCGATGTTTCTTTTTCCACGGTGCTTGTTTACAGGCGCTGTGTATAGGCCCAACGCGGAATGCCCTCTACTCGTTCTCCATCCGTTTTGCGCGATACTTGCGCGTCCTCGCGTCCTGCTAAAATTACACAAAAGTGGGCGTACGGTAGTAATGGTCCCATAATGCGATAGTCGGTTGCTCTCGGATTTCGCTTTTTCAGAGACGTTATACGGGGTTGCCTGACGTAGCCGTTGTCGGGCTGTACTTTTTTTTTATTCCAAACCGGCATTTTGCTTCCCTTAAGTATAAAGCGCTGCTGCTTGCGCTGTGGTTCCTTTTTAAGATGCCACCTCACTGCTCGCGTGGTTTAGGAATATATTATTACGATTTCTAACAGCTTGTAATAATTGCTCACTTTCACAGTTGATGTAATATTTAAAACTTACTTCGGGATCACAGCCAGCACGCGGCCTACTCTTTTATCTGAACTGACACAACGAAGACGTAAGATTTTGACTCGGTTTCATTGATGAGACCACCAACAAGGGCCGGTACCTTTACCTAGAACACGATCTACTAAGACACCTGAGTGGGAAGTACTCAAGTTCATGGCGGTCCCTCAGACTGCGAGACCTACTTGGGCGACAACCGTAAGGTTTAGCTCTACCTCCTGGCAACCGTGTATATACAAGGTGTACCACGTAACTTTAGCCAGAGTTTAAAAATATGCCGGCACACGTAATTACGACGCGACCAAATTCATGTTGCTCCCCATTGCCTAGAGTTAGTCCGGCTATTTTTTGTGTTCTCAAATATTGCCATATTAGATATGTTTAAATAACTAACGTTTCAAGAAACGAATATAGATAAGAAATTTAAATGACAAATTTAAATCGATTAGCAAAACGTCTGATTAGATAGTTTTAAACTTTATATTTGTTAGATACTACTGTTTTCTGCGAATTACAAATGCCCGCAAAATACAAAAATGCCACGTGACAAAACCGCTCGTGCGCCAGTGCGCACAATGATTCTAGTGCTTCCCAACGTTCCGCGTATGAACGACCATAGCATTTGCCCTATTGTGTTGTCTTGGCAGGGCCGCAACGACGGTGGTGGCTTTACGATGAACACGTTTTGCTATGGGCCACAAAAACGATAAACGCTGTGACTGCTTATTGCTTTCATGAACCGGGGCGAGGGAAGCGTGTCGTTCATACATGGAACGTTAGGGAGCACTAGAATCATCGTGCGCACTGACGCGCGAGCGGGTTTGTCACGTGGTATATTTTGTATTTCACGGGCATTTGTAATAAGCAGAAAAACACTAACACTTAACAGATATAAGGTTCAAAACTATGCATTTGGACCTTTTTCAAACCGATGTACAACTTTCTCATTGAAATTTTTTATCCATCTTTGTTCTCTCAAAAGTTAGTTAGTTAAACAGATCTAATAAACAATATTTGAGAACACAAAAATAGTCTAACTAAATTCAGGCAACGGTGAGCAACATGCATTTGGTCGCGTCGTAATTACGGTTCCAGCATATTTTTAAACTCTGAATAAAGTTACGTGGGACACCCTGTAAAGTTGCGCCGCGACGGGGCAAGTATTGCTCTCTTGAAGTCCATCCCTCAGAGCTTTATTCCATACCAGGAAATCGATATATAAAAAAAGCAATGTAATGAGTTAACTTATCCCTTCGTTAACTTTGATGTGCAGTTAATCTCACTTCCTGTTCTTCGGGTCTACAAAAACCGTTGAAGAACAGTCTCGGCGTTCAGGACTTTCACACGCCATGCCATTTTGTCACCCCATTGTTCTTTTCATATTTATGTGTTTTCTCTTTTTTTCCTTTTGCAAAAAAAAAAGACTAGTTAATACTAGCACCTACTATATGGGCTACGCTATCTTCCTTCATGCGCAAGCACCGAACAACACAGCTACGCTCAGCCCACAGACGGGGAACACCTATAGCGACTGGGCTTGTGCGAAGAAGCAAAGTGTTCTCAGAGCAATTATGGAGGCAGCACGTAAAAAAACAAAAAAGAACGCCCCGCACGGATGAAAGTTAAACGACCCCTGGAGGCATGGGACATCCTGGCCTCGTCTCGCGTTTTTTCTCTTGTTTTTTTTTCTCCTCACTTTCTCCCGCTTCATGCATGACTCCGCGGTAGAGGCGCGCGATGCACGGACGGACACAATGGAGGCTCGCGCACGACGTAAAGCGAGAAACGCGTTCGCCACGACGCCACGTCATTTGTTCACGTCCGTGTACAAGATGGCGAATCGTACGCCGGTGCATCACGTAAATCTAACATTAAAGCTCGTCTAAATGCATTTCGGCTGCATTTTTGTTTGTGGGGGCGTCACCCTTTCTTACATGCACGCTGCTTATATCGGTCTATAAATGCAGCGCAGGGCTCACGTTTGACCACGCTTAACGGACCTAAGGGAAGTTAAGCGTGGTTGTTTACTAAAATAGACAGCGCATGCAACGCGCGTGTTTTGACTATAAAAATAGAAGAGGGCTTACGACTTGAGATGAACTTGCCAACTCCTCTCAATCGCTGATGCCGACACTAAGGTCATTATGCTTCTGATCTCGTTCGTATTTTTCCTTAACTTAGTGGCCCAAGCCCAACAGATTTGCATACTGCACTTTGTCTTCTCAGTGACATGTGGTACGTATTTGCACACAGAGAATTGATTGATATGTGGGGTTAAACGTCCCAAAACCAATATATAATTATGAGAGACGCCGTAGGGGAGGGCTTCAGAAATTTAGACCACTTGGGGTTCTTTAATGTGCCCCCAAATCTGAGCACACGGGCCTACAACATTTCCGCCTCCATCGGGAATGCAGCCGCCGCAGCCGGGATTCGAACCCGCGCCCTGCGGGTCAGCAGCCGAGTGCCTTAGCCACTAAACCACTGCGGCGGGGCTGCACACAGAGAAAATGTACTGTGTAGCATAATATACTACATTTCAACGACCCATTTTACGCGTACTGAACGTGTCTAGAAAAAAAAACACAACAAAATTTTGTTCCCCATAGAAGCACTAGGTCTGTTCTACATAACGCATAATCAAGAAAAAAAATAATGTACAGAAGCTGCCACATGAACACCAAACGTACTCAAATGAGCATGCAAAAAAGCCCGGATAACTCGCCCGCACTGCCTATTGTTGAAAAAACGTCGGTACGGCGATTACTGTGCTAGGTACATCCAAGCTGAGACACCTCCAACACGTGAACACTAACTGCTTCATACCACATCTCTAGGGAGTGTGGCTGAAAGCCAGATAACTTAAATACATATTTAGGCGAGAGCATTGTAACCAGTTTGGAGCAGTGGGAGGCAGTACTCGCCGGCTCGGACCCAAAAGTGCACTTGCTTCTGAGTGACGTTAGGCGAGCGTCGCAAACTAACGAGGCCCAGGACTTGGGGTCCTGCATCTGGGGCCCTGGAGATAAGGTCCTGGACATGGGGCCTTAGACTTAGGGGCCCAACCAACATGCTCCTTAGTTTCTCCTTTTCTACCACTTAATTTAAAACAAGGTACTCGTTATTCTTGCATGCTATGAATGAGTACGCAGGTGCTGACGTCACTGCGCGACTTAGGCGAACTGGAACTTTGGTGGGGATGTTTACACTCGTACCACACTTTATTTCATGGAAGGTGTTTATGTATTCTTTGTCGTTCACTTTATAGCTGGCGAACGATCACGCTTGCTCTAGTTTTCTTTCGAGCCGCAGCGAGTGTCAGATGAGTTCGTTTTTCTTCAATTCAACTGAGATGAACCCTTTACCTGGGTACATGTCTCCCACTCCGGTGTAGCTGCTAAAAAGTGCAAGGACAAGCGTAAGAGCCACTTGGCTAGGGCAATCGCTCGAGTAACCCTAATGAGTCCGCACGGCGAGCGACCTTGCCGATTAGTGCAGCGCACTCGTCGGCTTCGTTGTCGAAATACGAGAAACCAACAGATTAGAAGTGCTCCTCAAAGACGAGCGGATGAGACTGCGCTGCTGTACGGTCAAATAGCTCTCCTTTAATTTCGACAGCACTGCACCACTTGAGCGAGTTTTTTTCTCTTTTTTTTTAGTCTTCCCCTTCGGGACGTGTCGACATCAATAAGAAGAAAACGCGTCGCCCGAAAGTGCGGTGAATAAACGTGATTGCAACACTGTCGTTGGAACTTCAACGTACCTAATGACCAGGGCCATGTTCCCTTCTACCATCCGGGGAGTGGATTTACTTTTAAAGGAATAATAACGCAAAGAAACAAAACAAATTAGCCATTCTGGCTGATTCCAATTGCTTAACTGTCGAGAACAGGCGGCGAATTAGACACATTTTTCTACGCGAACGATTTCAAAGAAAGGGTCGAGTAAAAATGAAAAAAAGCTGCTTTGGTGCACGAAGCATTAGGAAACTAAGGATCAACGACCGAAGTTCGAGGATTTCATTACGCCAAGTGAGCTCTAATCAAAGCAATCGATTTAACGATGCTCGACGTGTCTTTCTTTTTTCACCTATTCCACGCAAATGTTTCGCCAGAGAAGTTAATTTTTTTTGTATTGTCCTGATTAATGCGCACTGCGACGTTCTCACCATTCGGAACCACATCTGCGTACCTGGAGAGCTTGGTGCTGGTGACACTGCGAAAGGCCATAAACTGCATTTTTTAAAAAATGAAGGCTAAAAAAACCACCACTTGAAGCACTCGCAACTGTACGTTCTAGCACTAGTGCAAATGTTTTACAGTAAGTTAAATTATAAAGTTTGCAAGAAATTACATCGTACGTATACGAAGTAATGACAATGTATACGACGAACCGGAGATGTTGTCACTGGTACACAGCATCATCCTATCATATAATGGCAAATCGCACAGATAAGTGCACAAAATAAGCTTGTATATACGGACATGACACACTCACTTACTGAAAGCACTGTTTCGAAGTAGATGTTTATACCTGAAGCTGTAAATATAACTCCCTATAGCCATCGAAAAGGAGGTTCACGACTCAGAAAAGGAAATAGCATTTCTTTCTTTAGATCGACGTGGACTCCATGCACAAATGGGGAAAGTGATACCTAAGAACAAATGGAAAATGACGTTGTTTGCGACATATCGGAGACAAGACTTCATCGGCTGCAAACGCTTGGTTAGAATGTCATGAAGAAAACTCACCAAGTCCCTTACGCAGCAGTCAACTGGAAGGTGAAAGCTTTCTTCTTCAGTTTTCTTGTAAGTGTGTGTCTGTGTGAGTGAGTTTATTAGAAGACAGGGAGGTTGGCCTGAGCTAGTTCGCTCTAACCTGCTACTCTGCATAGGGAATTAATGAAGGAGGAAGGAAAGGGGGATGAAGGATGATGATGGGGACAAAAAGAGGTGGTGAGTATGTATAGTAGCTACTTAGCATACCACCCTACAGTCTAGTATCTGGTCCAGTGCTTTTGATAAAGTCTAAAACAGCCTTTGTAGCAGCTTTTGACACTGTTCAGCCGTTCATTGATTACATGTGGCCTTCACTCAGTGGCGTTCATCCCATGCTTGTCAACGTTGCAGTTAGCATTTTTCTTTGCGCCACGTATAATGAGTATTCACAAAATATATGAGCTAAAGTTTCGCGCACTTGGCAGCGCTCACAATTAGGGCTGTCTGCACGGCCTATTAGGCGGGTGTAGTGACGAGTGAAGGCGACGCCCAGGCGAACCCGGTGCAGTATATTACATAGCATGTCTTCGGCTGATTTTAGTCGGAAGACGAAAAATCATATGGGGGTCTGTTTCTCGCAGACCCTTGTTCTAATGATCTGGTAGCGACCAGCAAGTGGCAGCGCATTCGCGCATGAGCAATCTCAATAATATGTTGACGTCACTTCGTGAATACTGCGCTTTGACGTACATAGGAGTGTTGTATACTGCTGCTCTTTCTTCGCTATCGGCTAGTTCGTTGCCAACGATGCCGCAGTGTCCAGGCATACATTGGAGTGTATTGACTTATGAAGTGATCACTCTTGTGTGTTAGGTCGAATGACTCGATGATTCCTAACGCGCGTAAAATTGGCGTTTTCTTGAGCAAGAATGGATGGCTTGAAGCACTCGAAGAATGGATGGCTTGAAGCATCGGACAGAATCGTCCATGTACGCGGTGCTTGGCCGTTCACAAATTTTATGGCTTTCTGTATAGCAACAAGTTCCACAGCTGTCGAAGCTGACCTGTGATCTAATTTGTACTGTCAGAAAATACCGAGTTGAGGGATCACGAAGGCTGCAACTGAGGTGGACGAAGCTACGGATCCATCGGTGTAGATGTGCAGCGAGTCACTGTATCGTACCCTCCGAAGGCTTTCTCCAACTAACGTGGTTTTTTCGCAATTCCTCCAGGATGTAACTCTGGCAAAACTATGATGTAACCGCGATGAACAAAGGTCACATTGTGTGATGTCACCAAATTCGGTGATTTGTGACGCTCCTGAGACGTCATCGCGTGACGAAGATTTTTTTTTCTATTTTTGCATCACCAATGTTGGTGCCAACGACATGGAATGCCTGTCCGCGTCTTTCCGATAAGACATACCGCTTTTTTAGTACCATATCTCGGGGAGTTGCGATAAAATGACAAATGAACTCAATCGTTTGTAGCGTAATTATGGAATATAAAACTCCTTGAAGAAGTAAGAAGCACCCTTCGGTAACTCGGACCCGGTGGTGCAAAGCGCTTCTGGACAACGTCCGGCTGTCGGCACAAGTCAGCGGAGCATTGGTTTAGAAGCCCCGCTCACCTTGTTCCTAAACCTACTCCTTTTCCCTCACTAAATTGTACAATTTTATTATCGTTACATTGTACAATTTTATTATCGTTATATTAAAATATAATTAAAGTAACTGGCTGAGTAAGCGGAAAGTGAACGCTTCGTTCAATGTCCGGCGCCGGAAGAAGCGTGAGAGGAGAACGGCGGGCACAGCCCGCGAACTGCCGGCAGAGGCGGCAGTTCGCGGGGCCACGGCGAATCGCCAAAAGCACGAGGCTTCCTTTTACACGCATATTTTTCCCCTTTTTTTCAAAACCCTTACCGCATTCGCAGTGTCGCACGAAGGCTACAGGCTAGCGGCCGCCGCCCTTGAGAAGGTGCTCCCGAGAGGCGCTGTCGACGGAAGCCAGCGAGACGGTCGTCGCGAAAGACACACGGGACAGGGCGCTCGCAAGAACCCAGCGGGTGCAGACCGAGAGAGTCCCCGGCAGCGGCGACAAGGAGGGCGAGCAGCCTACCTAATAACCGACCCTTGATTACCCTAAACCAGAAAGTGAGAAGGTTCCGAAATCACCTTCCCGTGGAGCGTAACAACGCTCGAAAGAGAGAGAACATCGAGAGTGTAAGAGAAGGGGAGCGTACTTTGGGGGCCTAGGGGAGGGGGGAGGGGCGGATGTGTAGAAGACGTTCGCTTCTGGCGATTCGCCGTGGCCCCCTTTTCCACCTCTGCCGGCCGTTCGCGGGCTGCGCCCGCCGTTCTCCTCTCAAGCTTCTTCCGGCGCCGGACATCAAAGGACGATTTGTAGCAGCCCCTCGACGGGAGTGCATTTTTGTCCTCCGCGCGATGCTCGGGGACGTAGTACGTTTCGCGCGACCAAAAGGAGGAAGAAGACGCTGCTGACGGACGCACGCGCGGATCTCGGAGAATGGAGAGAGGCGCGCTAAGGAAGGGTTCCTAGTAGGGGCCCCGGTTTATCTTTAGTGCGTTTGGTGCTGTACTGAGGGGTGGGGGGCGGGGGCTGTTGTGAGGAGTTGGTGCCGGCAAATCATCGATCGCAGAGTTCGGTGCTCCGAAAGAGAAAAGGCCCTTGGCCGCGTTTTTCTCGCTCGCCAGTGGGTATCGGCACCGTTGTTCGACTGGATACGCAGCGCTCGCTTGTGCGGCGCGAGGCTTTGAGTGTCCGCGAAGCGAAGGAAGAGGCGGGGTGTTAGCACAGGGGCTGTAAGAGGGAAGTCAAATACGCCGTCCGTGTAAACACGACGCTGTGGTGCGCCGCTGCGTGCTCTCGGGTCGTGGTGGGACGGGGCTCCGCGGTGAGTGAACGTTCTCTTGCCTCCGAACCAAAAGCGCGACGGCTTCTTCAGCACCTGCCAAGTGCTGACTAAACATGCCTCTACGATTCCACAATGCTAGCCTTGTCACCTTCTTATGTGCTGCGTAGACGTTCGCAATGCCGTCACCGTTTCGAGTGTAAAGGGCGATGACCTATACACTATTGTGGGTCTAAGAAGAACAAGCGTTATAGCTGACCTGTTTTCGAGTCATTTCAATCTTCTTATGGTCTTTACTGGCTTCTGAGGCTTAAAATTGCTTTTATGCATTCCTCCAAGGTTCCTCCGAAAGCACATATGTCGAGTTGACCCGTACCATTTCGGTACTATTTTCATACTTTTTTGAGTAGTACGTGCAGTAGTACTGCCTACGAGAGCAATCAGCTACCGTAATAAATAGCATAGTTCGATGACATGTGGGGCTTACACTCTCATAACACTTTTGAAACAAGTGCTCATTCTCGTGTCAATTACCAGTCATGCCATAATTTGCGCAAGGCCGCTATAGTTCACGAAGTTAAAGGAACGGCTCACGTTTTAAAGACGGACAGCAGCTTCAAGCACATTGTGCATACCTGTACGTCCGTGACTGTGAATGCACAGCCTATATAGATCATTAATTTGAAGAATGCAGAATTCTCATCTCCACATATAGATTAGCAGGTCGAAGAGGTGTGGACAACGCATGTTCAAACCCTAAAGGCGCCTTATGAGAAACCTCCGAATGTAGTAGTCGGCGCTAGATCGTTAGTGGTTTTTCTGGCATGGAGATGGCTTTACACCCTGACACACCTTTGAAACAAGATAAGCGAAACGGAAACAAGATCAGTGAAGCGAACAGATAAAGTTCATGATGTATACGTATGATCAAAACACAAACAGACACACACTCTCTCTCAGCGCTACATCTTCTACCGTTCTGCGTTCATTCGTTAATTTGTGAATTATATCGAGCCCTATAGCCTCGGTTTCTCATCTGTACGATCGACTTCATTCCAACAGTTGCATGATCACTGCGTGCCTCCTTCAAGCTGGATTTTCCGAGTTGCTTTCGGCATGTGTGCACAAGCAGCGCTTGCCTCATCGCACTATTTTCTCTTCAGCCGATTCCTCGACTCGGAGCATGCGTGTCTCCGAAAACAGGCTTGACTTCGCAAGCTGTGGGAAACATTCCGCGCTGGCCACACAAGCAGCTCCGAAGATTATGGGAGTTCGGAAGCGCGCATTAGGTGCCGCACTCGATGGAGGCTGACCCGTCATCGCGTGCCAGTCTTCGTAGAGAGCTCGAATGCGCGCACTGCACAGAACAATTGATCAAAATGATAGGCCTGTATGGTTATACGAGCTGATGAACAGTTTTCGTTGCTTCAGTGAACAGTTTTTTTTGCCGGAAACATTTGCCTACTTGCAGTGGGCGAGTAATTTGCAAGCTACAGTGGCTAAATGACCATTATCTCAAGGATTACGATTTTCAAAGCACGAGTCAGGAAAAACAACTTGTCATATTGCCGCAACATTATTTTTTTTCTTTGGCTGCGGAGCTTTACTATAACGAGACAAAACAGTGGCTTCTCCCCAAAAGCCCGATTAGAAGGACCAGTGAAGCACGATCACGGTGAAATATGAATATATAATGATCAAGATGAAAGTCAGGAATTGCTGTGTAAGAATGCCTGTGCAAGAGCGTGAAACTTTTTGCAGGTTTTTGCTGTATATTCTCATTTTTTGAGAATACATAGTCGTGGAACTCGTTATAACAATATATTCTCTGCAACTTCCTTACACAACAAATTAGGTTCGTGATGTTTTTTGTCACTAAGTACGGATCATTTTTCTCTATTAGTCTACAAATGACATCTTCACTGCTGCAGGAGCTCTATAAACTCCTATTGCGTGCGAAATATTCTCACTAAGCAACCAACATAGTATTTTTTATAATATAATGCTTAAGTGTTGACTCTGGCTTCATCGACACTTTCGTGATGTTCTGACGTAAAACAAAGTTCAATGGCGTCACGCAGCTACAGGCTTACGTATGATGATATTGTTTCCGTGGTACTCGCGTGTCTAGGCCGAAACGGAAAGAAAATAGCTTCTTTTGGGTGAGGGCGTACGGCATCCTACTCAGGTTAACTGCATCTAATGGAAACTAAGCCCATGTATTAGAGCTGTAATCGTTTATAAGGGTAAATTTTAACATTACTGACCATTTGTTGAAAGTTGAAAAACAGACTTCTAAAGAGCAAGCGAAGGACAGGCCCAAATTTCCTGTTTATATGCAACAACGTTGTATGTAGTCACTAAGTTGGGAACAAACAAAAACATCTGCGATCTCGGCTTCATGACGGCAGAAACAAGTGTCAGGAACACAACGAATGCACTCCGTAGGGCGTGGCAAAAGTGGTTCCATACTTTAAATCGTTTGAGCCTTTCTTATTCATGGCTCATAATACAAGCTATACTTGTCGTCATCACTCGTATTAGGCCTTGCTTCTTGCTTCTGAAATATTGACAGCTCCTTTTTTTGGCATTCGGACGTCTCGTCACGTATAACCCAACCTGCAGCATCAGCCCCCTAAGTAGCGTCCACCACCTCCCTATAGTAGTGCGATCGTATACGGATAGCTACCGCGCCAGCGAGTATCCCCGCCTATTTTTCTTTCTTTCTCTACCTCCGGCCAATCTAATAAGACGGGCGCCCCCTGCTCGAACTTATCTCGTCAGGGCCAAGTTTTGCCTCGCGACGCCTTCAGTTGTCACAGACATAAGCGGGGACGGGGGGAAGGAACGGTAAGACGCCGTGGCAGCCGACATCGGTCGCTACTCATCCACGACTTCTCTGGACAGGCAGGGACGTTTCTCGTGGGAAGGCGGACGCGATAGGCCTCGCTGCGCGCCTCCCGTTAATTGGCAGGACCCCCGAGGACAGCGCGCAAAGAGACGAGATGAAGAAGCCACCGGGCTTTTTGTGGAGGTTAGGAGCGTGGCCGGCCTCACCTGTTCCTTCCTATACGGACAAGGATGGCGGCAAACAAAGACAGCGCGGAGGAGACCACACGAGCAACTGCAGTGGCGGCCGATGGGGGGAGGCTTCTTTGGCAACGCGATAATCAGTGGCAGCGGCCGTAGAGCCTGCGGGCCGGCTCAGCGAGAAGAGCCCGAAGGTTGGCATACACGCGGGCTCTCTTTCTGGAGATCCCTGCAGGCTCAGCTGAGCTGTGACATGTTCGCGCACTCGGTCTACACCGGGAGCGGCGGCGGTGCACCCTCGCCTTGCCCGTTTTCCGCTGGTGGAGAGCAGCCGCTAAATTAATTACCACGTGTCGGCCGATCGGCGACGCTCGGTCGGTCAGACGCGCGCCACTCCAGCACGTCACGCTTTATCAGGCGCTCGTCGGGAGCACCCGAAAAAAGGGGGCGGAGCACGCTAATGCCGTTACTTCTGCTAAGAGACTTACACCGGTATCGCCATCGACGGAGAGGCGCGCCAACACACGAGCGCGCTTGCAGGCGCCAGTCAAGGAGTGCGCGCTCGGCAACTTTTAATTACGTTGCCAAAACCTTCGTTTTGTTTTGTTTTTTGTTTTTTTCGTCGGGGTCGCGAGTACCAGTCGTCGTCTTGGAAGCACGCTTGGCACCAGGACAGATCTTGAGAGGATTATATGGGTGAGAGAAATCAACAGAGCCGCGGGTCGCTCCGAATAGCTCGGAAACGACGCGCTTCGCCGAATCTGTTCGCGCTTTCGAGGTCAGCCTGCGCGAAGACGACAAACCGCATGCAGGAGAGGACGCTGACTCGATAGTTTTGTAACCACGCACTTAAAAACATGCGCCCCTGAAGTAGTCTGCGTTGGCAAGCCGCAACAATCGGACAATTAACCACGACTGAGCGCCGGTTATATATATCGCTGTTTTGTTGAAGTAGCGTTTAGTCCGTTTGCACAACTATTGAATGCACCGCGTCGGTGAACAACTGCAGCCGCGAACTTAGTGATGACGAAAGCGGCGGCACGCACCGCATTGAGGGCCCTTTGGGGACAATGGTTCAAGAATGACTATTTGGCTGAGCTCAACAGGACCGATATTAATTGCCAAATATTTACTTTCCGTTACATCTGTTCGATGCATACTTACATTAACTGGTTTGTAGCAGTAATCACTCTTGGCCAGCAGTCTAGAAAAACAAACATTTCAGTCACAGATTTGAGCATTTATGTAAAGCGAGTCATGATCGAAAACATAACGATAAAAATGTGGTCTTGTTGCTGGCATGAACCGTGGCCAGTAAGTGACTTTTGCGGCGACGAAAAACAACAACATACATTTACGAAGCTGACACCACGTTCACGACATTTTTTTTTCTTGTGCAGTTTGTTATTGGGTTGTTATTGGGTTGTCTTGAATGCGGAAAGTGTTTTCCTCCGAAAACGATGTGTATACTGTTGGCTGGCCACCTTCTTTAATAAATACGGCCAAACTTTCGCGTCGCTGCAGGTCGCTCTATAGTAAACAATACTGTTGTCAAAAGCTATCCGTCAATTCGAAACTTCAAACCTACTTTAAAAATGCATTCGACTAGAATTCTGCGACGTAGACGTCAGACAATTGCATAATGTAGCGCATATTCGGATATGTAGATCACTCATTTGTACTGGGCACTTTCTATAGGTGGAGTATAGCCATTTATAGCTACAGCTGCCCTATGAACTGTTAATCACCGCTCATTCAAGAAAATCACTGTATAAATATAGCATAATTTCTTGATTGTAAAACATGTATCCCGGGATGCAACGGCTAACAATGCGTATACCGGTGTCATTTGTTTTTCAATACGTATTGCTTTATTTAAAGACGGCAGTTTGCTGAACTCGCCCATTTCTCTTGTAACCACTCTTGTAATGTTCATGTAACAATTATGCTCACGACATTCTCTTGTAATGTCATGATGGCCCCCTGGGGGATCATGCAGGACAAACGTAAGCTCAGAACAAAAGTATTAACAACATTAACAGAACATTTGCGGGATGTGGCCCTCGTGCTTCGTTTGCAGCATGTAACACCCACATATCTTACACGGAACCCGTGCGTGCCTTCATCCAACTGGTGCGTTCAACATTACCCCATCTGCAATGTCAGCTTTTAGCCGACAACTTTTGGAGACATTTTAAAACGCTGACATCGGCTGCAGAAGGCGTCCATCCATGGTGTAACCCTAGGACACTTTCTCAAAACCACGTTGTGCAAGAACGCTCGATGCAACGAGAAAAGTTCCCGAGGCAAAGTAACGAAAGAACAATGAATAGTGCGATAAACGAAAATGGCCTAAAGCGAATCGCCCCGCGTGGAGGTACAAGGCGATTCCCGCCATTTATTTATTCGCTTATCGGGTATAGAATGTGTCGCCTTAGTTTCGTAATCACTATCGACGCTAAAACCACCGGCAGCGTGCATTACAACGCTGAGTTCCTAATGCACGCGATGCGTTCTTTTGTTTCGTAATTCGGCTGTTCCAAGTTGTTCTTCGCTGCGCATTTGTCACGACAGGACCGAACGCTTATGGATGCGCGTTGCATCACGTGAGCCGACACGACACGCTCAGCAGCTCGATGCCGTGTCCCGAAGCGGCGTCGCGTGTCTGTGCTTTCAGTAGGTCCACCGAAACGCATGGAACGTGGATTCGAGCGCGTTAGCCAAGCCATCGCCAAAAGCCAAGTTGAAACACTCGTGTAGCGTAAAAAAGACAATTTACAAAATGCAACCCGGGTTTGTGGAGGACGGTATTGGTGAGGTTCTTGCGTGACCTCCGCATGCGTCGGGTCCGATGTCAAGGGGGTCCTTTTTCTATAAAACATCATAAACGCCACCGGGCGCTGCACGAGCGAACAGTCGAAGCTTTGAGTGCCTGTCTCGTATGACAAGAAATATGTCTAAAAATATGGAAATGGAAAAACAACTTTGGGTTGACAAAAAAAAATGTCGAGGGAGAATGTTTTTTCTCGTGTACGCGTGCGCCGCTAGGCGTGTTTAGTGGGGGTGGTGTAAGGGCTCCTCCATTATCGGATATCAATAAAGCGACCACGCCTGTTGTGCTCTATCTCACTCAAATGCGATGCAGCGTCGTTGAAGCCGAGGGTGGGATCGACCACTCATATCCACGACTCGATGTTAGGCCTACATTTGCAAGCAGGCGCTACATGTGGTTGGAACTGGTAGAGGTATAAGTAAGCAAACGCGTCACGAGCGACGAGTTTGAATACGTTGGTCACGGTTAGGTAGAGAAGCCCTGGTGTCGGCTAACCACAAACATATCACGCTGGCAGGAAAAGAAGTGCGACAGGCACAACTGTTACCAGGAATCACGTTGGGTGCTCGCAAGGTGACCTTATTAGCCTGTCGTTTTATATATATATTCAATCGATCTGTATAATTGACCTGCAAGTATGCTTCTCAAATTAAGAACTTACATTATGAGGATATAACACCATGGATAGCTTATACAGATTTTTATTGCAGAAGTCTACATAGACTCCGATAACAAACTGTCCCACAACTCTAAGTCGGCTATTGTGCAGTAGTTATATTCGTATAAAGCAAGTGTAACGCAGTCCTCTGTGCGACTACAAGACTGGCTAGTTCAAGGCTTGTACAGCCATAGTAATGTTCTTCTGGTGAAACACTTCGCAAAAGTGGATCGGTCCTGTTAGCAAAGGCGGTTGACCGATGGCAAAGGCGTCTTCTGAACGAGAAGCCTTACAAATGATGTCGCAGTCCAGTGAACGAAAGTAGTGTTCGCCTAGTTGTAATCCCGTAGCTTGAATTTGTCGGCGCATGTGGTGCAACAATATTAGGGAGTTTTTGAATAGTAGTTTCAGTCAATTTGGTCCCCCCCCCCCCGCAAAAAAAAACTAAAAACAGTGTCGAGGCCACTGGACATGTGCTAGACCCAAACAGGGTTTAGGTTTTGTGTTGGGGACACTATTTCTTGAATTAAGCGGAAACGCCAAATCCTGCCCCAAAAAAACTTTGCGTCAGACACACGTGATGGCCCCCGCAGAGCTGACGGCTCTCGGCCAATACTATAGAGTGACCTAGAATCGGGGAGTATCGAAAGCACCTAAGACGCTGTTCTAAAATTTTTAGTCCGATAGCGCCTGCATGACTCAAAGCGAACACATGCAATGAACTTTGCGGGCATCAACGTTTGCATGCGGGCCCAATTCTAAAGTTGTCTATTATGCGCGTTTTCAAACTCTCAGCTCAAGTGTTTGAACATTGGCGCTATAATTCTCAATAAAATAAATGTATGAATAAACAATGCAGAGACTGAATCACAAAGCTTTTCTTGAATCACATCTTTTTTTGGTTTACTGATAGTCCTGATTCAATAACGATATGACTTTCTCTTTCTAACGATTGAAGAAAATGCTTTGTTGTTTACATTAGTTTCCATGCACAGGTTAAATTCTATAATACGGTCGCAACGCCATATACAAGAGGCCCTTTACACGATGTTTCATACTCACACATTGAACAACGCTGCACGCTTTTACCACGTAGTGAGGCATAGACTTTTGCAGCCGACGCCGGCAGATGCGATGGCAGTATATGCGTGCTGCAGAAAAGACAGCTCTTGTATAGGACCATGCAGTGAGTCCTGTTGTTGCTGTATTTTTTTTCGTTCAGTGACTATACATATCCTGCTTCCTCTCTCTGGATTGAAACAGAATGCGCGTCAGGCAAGATAAGGGAGCTATAGCTGCTCCCGTTTCCACCGTTTTTGTAGCCCCCAGCATTACTGAATCGAGCTTTAAGGCGCGCTGCTTTTACGGGCACCAAACCTTGCCGGCAAAAGGCTTAAGGAGTTAAAAATAATGAAAAACGAAGTGTTCTGTACACATAGATCGATGTTTTCATGCCCCCCCCCCCCATTTCACATATCAAGCTCTTTTGTCTTGAAAGTTGCTTAACGTGAAACAGAGCAGATGCGGTCGTTCGGAAAAAGAAAAAGGAAGCGTTCCGTGCTGGCTTTAATTAATTCTGAATGTGAGAGAAAAAAAATCGTCCGGAAAAGTACAGAAGCCGGGATGGAAGGATTTGTGCGCTGTGGGAGCACAGCACTTTCTTCGTTTGACACAGCAGCGTTTAATTTGAGCATTCTTTAATATTTTATCTCGAGCAAGTTGATCGAGGTAAATAATTTTGAAATATAAATACGAACGAAAGATAACGCGCACCGCGGTGTGCCGATGTATGCAGATTTCAACGTATAGCCTCACTAAAGTGATTTTCGTTTACGCATAAAGTGGTTAATTGAATTTTAACATTGTTCATCCTCTTCCTCTCGCATGGCACGCGTGTAGCGTGGACGATGTCACGCCAGCTGATGTGATAACCTGCTCTTCCTTGGCTTTGGTTACACGTAAATGTTTAATCGAAGTTTATTGTTTTCTTCATATGAAATAAAAACAAATTAAATCAAACGGTATCTACGTTTTGAAAAGTGTTGGTAAAAGCTTAGGCCAAAAGCGAAGCAGGTAACTTGGGAAAATTCCAAGCCCCCCTATACTAGGCAAACAGCAGAGGCACACATGTGCAAATGCTGTCACAAAAATAAACCAGCACGTAACATTTATGGAAGAATATTAATACAAATAGTACCACAATGCCAATGCAAACACTATCACAAAATCAAACCAACGTGTTACAGGCGTGAATAAAAAAACGGGTAATGTTCGGGATCTATACCTTGTTTCCGCAATCTTTGTAAGAGAAAAAAGTAAAGAGCTAAAGTAAATCAATTTAGCCCATTAATTAATTCAAAGCTTGATTATTTCAAAGCATTTGTTCTGATTTCTAGGTCACAGAATATCTTCAATCATTTGAGAACGTTGCAACCCAGGAAACAACACAGCGTCAAAGTGTGGGAGGCAGCTCTGTCCAGCTTGGGTCCGAAGGCTAAAGAGAGCCTCGTGAAACGTGCAAGGACAGTGGCCCGCCCCAATGGGGTCCCGGACTGGGGATCCCACTCACCGATATACCTACTCTAATAAACGTTTTATTCTCTCATTGAAAAACTTTCATGATGAGTGAGTTGGCGTTTCGACATTAAATTCATCGTGTGCTTGTGTTCGTCTTCCTTTCTGTTGTACGAGTTTCGTTGCGCTTTTATGATGAATGCAGTGTTAATTGCACAGCCGAGCTTGGTGTCTTTGAAGCGGGAGTGTGTGCATTGAATCCCGCTTATATCAATGTAGAACGAGAGGATGAAATGCCAGCAAACGAGACGTGAGTTTCCTGCTTATACAAGTCTTGCGTTTCGCGAGCAAAGGAAAATTGGAAGGAAGACGTAAGTGCCAATCATAGCATTACCTATTTTGAGCTAACGCTATATGCACATGTACGGTTCAATAAAGCAACACCATAATTTTCACTCACCGTCAATGCTATTACGAATGTTATTACCCGCAGAAAAACAGAGAGGGTGAAAGACAGAAAATGAGAACGGAATGCCGAATTCAATCATAAATGCGTACATCTCTTTTGGCTGCAATGTAGCTTGTTCCTGTCCTGGATGTTGTACCGCATTCTGCTCTGTTCTAAATTGTTTTGCTGTGGAGAGGTTGAGGTCCATATTGCCTCAACTACTCCATATCAATAAGTTGTGCAGCGAAAAAAAAGAGAATAATACGGGGGTAGTTGTGTATACCTTGCATCCTTTATATTCTCGACGGGCACGTATACCTTCTCGCGTTTGATTTACGAAGAGCTATCAAGGAATAATACATGTTGACAAGGAAAGTGGGAGAAACGTTGGTTTATGTCGCTCCCCCACTACCATGCAATGTACGCCAGATTTTTCGTTTCACTGTGGTTTGTTAATTGAATGCGGCGTTCACGTGTCTTTCTAGAAACGGGTCGTGCTGCTGACTAACAAGACAATATTCGCTCGTGCAAATATTAGGGTATACTTGAGCACTCAGCGGCGTTGGTTCTAGTTTACCGACAACCAACATAGCGTTCGTTTGCTGTCACCAAGAATTTGTTATTTTTGTGTTTAGTCGGCAAACATGCAAATGCGATTGCAAGTTATTCTGTCGTAACCACTTCACGTCACTTTTATACGAACAGAAGTCGCATACACAATGTTTAGTGGTGACAGTAAACAACATAGGTCTCCTATCACACAATATTATCATCCACCATTCATGGCTGGCTGGCGAGCAATTTGACGAGCCCCTTTGACATTCGGGCATTTCAGGATTGTCTCGTCATGCTGGACTATAAGCACGGATTCGATTCACAAAAACCTTTCGTTCTTATAAGGGTTTCTCCTGCGCAAGTCGAGAAAAATTGGTAAGGGTGTTTGTGATGGGCTACAGTGCTTACTTTTGTGAGGAATATTATAACGGACAATTCAGGTGGCGTAAAAATAGCTATTCATAGGGACTAACTTGTGCCCGAAAAGTAAACGAAAATGTAGCAGTGTCATTCGCAGGAGACCAGAAAAGAAGTGAAATCTCCCATGTGGCCTTGAGCGGTGCGCCATTCTTTTTCATGAAATCCCGTTTTCTTGTCCCCTTCCTTTATCCCCCAGTGTAGGGTAGCCAACCGGATGACTTTCTGGTTAACCTCCCTGCCTTCTCCCTTTTTTGTTGCTTCCTCCTCCCGTGCTGACAAAGCGCATGCCGTCACGGCTTTTTCTTGTTTCATCACCAGGCCGCTGGTCTCTTAGAGGACGCACGAATTTGCGCGAGTAGTTTGAACACCACGTGTCTTGCGTTCATATGTGCATCGTAAACACTTTTCGTGGCTTTCAGCTCAGGTTGCGTACAATCATCCAATTACGTAATTATTGTAAAGTCAAGTCTTGTGCCAATGTGATAATGTGCGTAACACTGGAACAAAAGGTTGCCTATTGGCACTCATAACTCATAGTTGCAAAAGTATCTGACGAAAGAATCGTCCGTAAGAAAAAAAAAACTGTAAATCCCGATGCCAAGCGTCTCACTAACCACAGCGGCCACAGCAAGAAAGAAAACTGATATATATTCAGCTCTGAATAAATGGACGAATTCATTTAGGTGAACAAATTAATAAACGAATGACTGTTTGACAGATGTTCCAATCAATCACCGCTCGAAATGAGCCCGACACCCGGATGGTCGATGATCATGGCATTCTGAAATGTCGCACGAAGTCGCGCATTAAATCGCAAGGAGGACAGCCGGTATTCGGTGAACTTTGAAATTTATTCTGCCACAGCAATAGACTCAAAACAAGTATACCAGGGTAAGCAGAACCTCGAACACTTCCCTCGAATACAGGCTCCAAAACTCTATGCAGCCAAAATTTCCTTTACTGTAACCTGCCACACAGAGCGTCGGTGCTTCCTTGGCACGTAAAACTCTCCGCTTCAAAACCACATCGTGGAGAGCATTTCAATGAGGCTGGTCAACACCAGTTTGCCATTTCGAGTCCGTGTGAAACCCGAGCGCAAATGTCAACAAGTGAAGAGACGCAACAGTTAAGCGCGCCACCTTTGTATTTCATGAGGACGACCAGCCTGTGTGAACACCGTTTACTAAGGTGTGCAGTCCTGCACTAGCGCATGAATCTCCCACACCTTACTTCCATTGTTTATCTACACAATATTCCCATTTCTTTTTCCCTCCTACCTTGTTAAGTAGAGTGACGCTTTTCTGTTTAGCTTTGCTGCCTTGTTCATTTCCGTTTCCTTCTTTAGGAGTATCGTTTTCATTTGTCCGGTCATCTACTTACGTCACCCGCTGATTGCAACATATATGGTAGGACTCTTGCGACTGTGGCCTAGATTTTGACATTGCATCCGGCACCGTCTTGTCTTCTCGGTTCCATACCAGGACAGTGTCACGTTTTACGCGTGGTCAAAGCGAAGCCCGTTTTCGCAAACGATTCGCAAGGCATTACAAAGCGATTCATCTTTCCTCGCCGCCACGTCCGGATGACTAACACGGTGAAGCAGGCTTACGCGTCACAAAAAAAAAATCTAAGCAAGAAAAAAACAAAACTGTGAGATGAGATATGAGCGAAAATGGTGGAAACCAGGCCGTCAAGGGCCTGAAATAAAAAAAAGAGGAACAAAAGGGGGAGGCGCGTATGCACCGCAGCATCGTCTTCGCGGACTGAATGCGCGCGAGCAATTAGCGTCGGTCAGTGCGCACCGTGCGACTCGCGAGAACAACGAGCGACAGCATGGCGTCAGCGGCAGCGCCGGCGAAGTGCCGCAGAAACCCTCCCGACGCGGTCTCGCAACTCCAAAATCAGGTGTGGCGGCTTGTCACGCAAGCGAGCCCGCACACACACACGGACACGAGCAACCCATCCACGCGGGTACGGAAAATGCACACATACAAGCACGCACGCACGCACCATAGCACATATTGAGAGAGAGAGAGAGGGAACCCACCGGCTAAGCCTTACGTTCAGGCTCACTACATGCACGGGTGTGCACATACGCATCATAGGCACACGCACACGTACTAACGCACATAAGTGATCAAACTTTCGGACCCAAACTCGTGCTTCTACTCTAAGAAGCCGAAGGCTTCATAATAGTATGAACTTTCGCGGGACGGGGCTCGACCGCCGAGCTAGACGCGACGAGAAGGCATGGAGAGAGAGAGAGAGCGGGACGGCGGGGCATTGTGTTCTGCGTTGTGCTTCGGACAGCGGTTTCTTCTCGCTCGCAATGAAACAATGGGCCATCTTCTTGACGCAAAATGACCAGGGGGGGGGGGGGCGAAGAGCGCGCGCATTCAGACGCTTCCCATGAGGCGGCAGCGACCGCAGCGATGCGAAATTGCGCGCGCGCCGCGAATCGCCCCACCGTCGTCGCGGAGGCACTGCGGCAAAGCCACCTTGCGGTTTTCCCAAAATCCCCGATTGTTTTCTCGCCCAACCCGCTCCGAAATCGAGGACGAGTACGCGAAATGTGACGCTGCTGCCACGCCTGTGTATACGGAGCTCTGAATAGGAGCCGAACTGCCTAACTTTGTCGTTTATTTGGTTTTGCGACGCCACTTGCGGGGCGCCAGAGAAATGAGCTCTGTTGCGCGCGAAGCATAGCTCGGTACGTATCTGCAAACATCGGAAGCCGGTACGAACGGAAACGTGCATTGCGCGAACTTCCAGAGCAAACTGAAGTCGTGGAGGCGAACGCGTTCGAATTTTAATAACCGCGGGTGAGCAGTGGTTGAAAAGGGGGCTTTCGGGAAGTGCTGCCGTCTGTGCTCACAAAAGATGTCGAAACTTGCGAGGGTGGTCACCAGCTGGAGCGGTACGTTGCTTTGGAAAACATCAGTAAAAAGCGAAATAAGCGAGCGTGATTATTTTGACGACTGCATAGGAAGTTCTTCTCGAGTCCCGTCGAAATAATGTGCAACCAAAGACGCGGTGTGGTATTGTTTTCCATTAGACAAGCGGAATTGCGACAACATATGTTGTGCTTGATCCTTTTTTCCTGATACAGATTGCGAGAACACTTTTCAAAGGCACCGTACAAATCTATTGTGTCGTGCAGCCCTCTTCATAAGAGAGCTACATGTGTAGTGCAATGAAAAATTATAAAAGAAAATAAGCATATACGCTTATTTTTTTCGTAAATTAAAACAGATTGAATTCGAAGTGAACCAAGACATTGGAAAAACAATAAAACAGTCATTAGTTTCGAAGTTGAATAATTATTCTGATTGCAAATAGCTCATAATGCCCTCTCAATGATAATTAACAACTGCTGCAGATTAGGCAGCGAGTTTTTCCCTCAGGCAAGACAAAATCTTTCGAAGCTAGTAAACTGTATGCAGCTTAAAGCTGCATCGCACTGTGCATTCGATTGCTCATTCATTCGACTACATAATCAGCAATTTCTTTCGAGAATGTAAAACAAGGATGACGTTTCATCCCCCTGCGAAGCTTTTTTTTTTTAGCTTCAGTATAGCTACAGAAAATAACACACATACTCCTGACTGGTTCGGAAAAAAAAATGAATTCCGCTGCTCGACTCTGCGCAAATAAAGCCACGCTTCAGCGCGACAGCGAAACATGCTTCACTTGCAACATCTTATTTGACACTACAAAGCCCACCGAGAGCCAGTTAGTGATTACAAAGTTTGAGACGACGAGACACCTCGCAGACCCTATGTACGCAACAAGACAACAAGAATGCTGGGAGAGCTGGCGATACGAGACGCGGTGGTGGAGATTCAAAGCCTTTTCTTTTCTCGGCCCTCGGCTTTTCCTCGCGTCGGTCTGTATAGCTGTTGTCGAGCGGCAGAATTCCACTCTGGAGGCGACACTTATTCCCAGCTGTGTACGTGACGCAATGCATTCATCAGGATTGGAACACGAAGTGCGTTCGCTTATTTACATTTGTGCCTTCGGTGCCGCGCGCCACCGAGTGTCGAAACCATACGCGATCCTCCGAGATTTAACCAGGTGTCCGCGATTTATTTTATTTCTTCTTGCATTGTTCCAAGAAGCGGGAGAACGAAGTTGAGCGCGCGGCGAGCGAGAGAGACGAGAAAAAAAAAGGCGGAAAATTTCGCCTTTCTCGATCACATCGTTTCTACATCAGTCCCAAAGCAGAGAGTGTCGTCGGTGCTTTTAGACTCCTCCGCGCAGTCTCTCGCAATTTTCCTTTTTCTGCGCGACGGTAATTCATCGAGACTCTTCTCACAGGCTGACGTAAAAAAAAACTTTCCGTCAAAAAAAAAAAGAACACCCATATAGCCGAGTTACATCTGCAGGAACACGAATTCTCGTCCTTTTTTTTTACTTTTCCGTAGTTAAAAACTTCGCCACCTATACCTCTCGTTCTTTTTTCCCGAGAAGCGACGAATGGGCTCCGATTGCCTCACCTTCGACAACATTTGTCTTCGCCCCTCATCCCCGAGCCCGCCAGCCGAGCCTGTACTCGGTGAGACTGCGCGAGAAAAAACATGAGCAATTCCCAAGCTGGCAATCGCTTCGCTAGCGAGCGCGCCAAGCCGGGAGCTGCGGGGGTTTCCTAAAAGCTGCGCCCACGGTCTGTTACGCAGTCATGCGTGTACGGCGAGAGCTTCTCCCGAAACCCCAGGCATCCCACTGAGATCGCAGTCATCGGTTGCTTGCTGCCTTCGTAGTCCGGAGTTCCATGGAGTGCCGTAGGAAAACGGGTGGGCGACGCCTGTATCGGAAACCGTGGAAGGTCTTCGGACGCGGTTCCTCCACGCGCGGTTGCGAAAACTTTCGAAATCCTTTGCCCGTGTTAATGTGCGGGTACCGAGAACTTTCACCGTAGGAGTTTGGTCAAAAAGGCAACAGAAAAAATGAGAACTAGTGTATCGTGATAAAGCAGCACACATTAAGTAGCAGGACCAGGTCAGTGGCGTGCGACGAAGTAACAAATCGATGTTGGCTGATCGCACTGCGCGAAAACGTGAAATGCCTCTATACAAAGATTGTGCTAATGCACTTGCGTCTCTCTCGGTGAAGGAGAACTGAACGCCTGCATAAAACACGAGACATAGTGAAGCGTCCCGTCTTCCTTTCTTACTCTACCATCGAAGCAGACTCAAATAAATCTTTCGTATATCCCCATCACTGGTTCAAAACATAATTCAATAAAGAAGTGAGGCGGCAACCTCACGTGGAGGAAACAGAACAGGCAGATGTTCGTAAAAGATAATAATAATAATAATAATAATAATAATAATTTAAGCTTACGCAATAAAAAATTACGAAACCAACAGACCTCAAAGTACACAAATGCGACCTGTCTTGCCGCATCATTTACGCAGTGCGACTCCCTCTCTGAGTACACGAGGGAATTTTGTGACCCATATCCTCATGTTACCCAGAACTGTCAGACACGTAGCTGATTACCATGGCGTCATAAAATTATGTATAGGCTATATTAGAAGTTTTTCCACCACGTGCGCCCCAATATTTGTGAGCTGACGTCTGCTGCTCCAACAAGAATTTCGCAACCACGCACCCGCCCCCTTAACGGTTCCACCTTCCGGCGCCAAAAAAAAAATGCAGCAGGTACAAACTGCCAGGTGCCAAAGTAGGGTGGCTCACCTGAAGCGAAGTCGGGACCTATTCCGATGATCGCCGACAGGAGAAGCAGCAACGGTGGCACGAGAACGTACACCATCACTCCGGGCCGATGGTCTTTCGCACGACGGCCCGGGCAGTGGGTTCTTTCGTCTCGGGGCCGAGAACGGTACACCGTCATTGACCAGCCGCGCACCTCACGAACGAAGAAAGACACACCAGCAAAGCAGCTTGTGCGTCCACTACTTCCGGATCAACCAACGTCCGCGTCTCATCCGGGCACGCGCCAGGGTTTCCGAGGGACGCGGCGCATGTCTGTCTCCTCCACACGGCGTGCTGTCCGGGGACGAGCAACAACACAGTCGGGGGCCAAGCAACGTCGACGGCGCACTCACTCCGGCACACTCAGCAGCGGACCGACCGCCGCGCTGGGATCAATGATGGGAACGCTGCTCGGAAGGGGCTCTCGCTCGCCGCTCGCCGTGCCAGAGCAGCGCACCACGTGTCCGCTAAAGGGCGCCAGCACCGCCCGACAGCACGGCACCGACCAATAAGAACTTAGTTTGTCAGTTCCAACCGCTTTCCTGAGATGGCGCTGCCTGCTGTGGCGGCAGATTCGGTTTCGCTTGGCTTCCTTCAACTGGCTCGCCCCCTCGGACGGTCGCACCACCGCTCTCTCCCTCACAGCTCCACCGCGAGCACGAGCAACTATCCCCTGCTTCCCCCCGCCGTTCCGATCCGGTGACCGTGCATGGCTTTTGGTTTACTGCGGTGGACGCCGTGAGCTAATAACGAGTCTCCCGAAGGACCATTGTTCTGGCGAAGGCTAACCGACTCTTGTGCGGTCCAGCTGGCGCGTCCGAGCGAGGGCTGCAGCCGCCGGGCGGAGGCTCAACTTTGCTTCAGAGGGGCGGATGCTGGGGACAAAGTGAGCGGCAGGGGGGCGAGGAGGTCGGTGGGCGAGGGCGCGACGATGCATGCCGGTCGGCCCTGCACCCGGGACGCCGGCGGGGCGCTGTTTCTGTTTCACAGGTGGAGGAGAAGCGCCCGGCAGCGCGCGTTGGGATGCACAGCCGCTACCGCGCCATGGGTTTGCCCGCCGGAGACCGCGTGCTGCTCCTTCTGCTCGCCTTCAGCTTCAGCAACGGTGAGACGCCGCAAACCGCGCACTGACGCAGCTCGCGCTCTTTTACCGCCGTTCTTCTTTCGATCGGAGCTGACGACGTTCGGACAAACGCGCGCCACGCGGCTTTTTGACGGCGTCAGCGCCACCGCACGCGCGAGTGCGCGCGGAGCACGTGGAGTGATCCCATCGATGGGAGCCAGGTCGGATGCGCGCGCCGGTCCACCATCCCAGCTTTCGGATCGGTGGCGTTCGGGCCGATTCGGAGGCCGACGAATGGTCCTCGGGGTGGCACCCGAAATATAACTGTTGCACTGCACAATATCTGAAGCTCACTTGCGTGTCACGTCCACTCGTGGATTGATTTACGCGGTTTTGTCCGTCGGTTAACTGAAACGCTCACCGTCCGAGCTCTAGAAAAGGGCTCACACAAATGTCTCTGTTTATGCGTTTGTTTGTGTGTGTGTTCATGTTAATATGTACTTATTGGGAACGAACGAAAACCAGGGGACCGTGCTGAGATGGGAGAAGTCGCATAAATGTGACTTCCACGCTCCTGCGTAATCATAGCTTGGATGAGGCGTTGCACGTTAAGCTAGAACTACAGTGCTTCATCAAAAGCATGCATCAATATTTAAAAATTTGAAATTCCTGGTTGGTTGACGAAACATCTCAGCTTCATGGCTCGTTTCCATTAGGAGTAAATATGAAAATATTTCTCAGTTCCAGTAATTATGGCAATATCACCCTGTGTACACACCTCAGCCGCAACCACTATTTTGAACAAAAAAAATAAAATCTTAATTTTTGGAGGGCTCCCGCACCAATGGCATCATCGTACAAGCATTTCTCGTTGATTTTCTCCACTGCAATTATAAACTACTTGAATTGATATAACGTAGTGATATGTAGTGATTAGTTTACAGGTTGGTCTTGCCTTCATATGTATGTATGATAATGTGACCTAGCTGCGGGAAACACACAATGGCTCTTACGTGCAGTATAAAGATTCAGGAGCGCTTCATTTGATGTCTTAATTTTAACAATTTGATTACTGTTGCCAAAATTATGTGCTATATTGTGGCTGCTACTGCACATGGATAGCCATACTTTGAGGACGGATGATTTCCCTCAGAACAGCGAATTTGTTTTCGTTGCTGGGAAGCACCATTTTACTTAAATATTTATCAATGATGGTACCATAAAATGAACACCAGCAAAAACGTTTTATAGCTTCTTGTCATTAGCTGTTAATCTTTATATAAATATTGGCCTTTAGCGCACGACAACCAAGGCAATTGTGCAACCACTAGAAAACACTTTTGGGTATATCTGTTACACATGCACCTGGTGTTTCGGATGGTAAACACTTTCTGAAATTGTTAAATGTAAGCTGTTTGTTACGGCCTGCATCCTAAACGTTAAACTCGCATTAATAGTTAATTAGTCTTGAATAAACAAACGTCATCACACTAAATCACCATTCGCTCTTATGGCACGTAACGCTATTCACGATTAGTAGCTGGATCCTTTGCAAGGCGTATCTGTTTGGAACAAACTTTCAAGCATACGCGACTTTCAGCAAATTTATTACTTAGGTGTGCGAGTAACTATATAAGCCTTTCAGTTATTCTTGCGCAACAGAGCACAAACAAATCAAAGGAGCAGCGAGTTCTTACCGAAGTTTGCTGCCGTGTCTACTCCACCCCAGATTTCATTCCAAAAATAAGCTTTGCAATTTTACCTGCTAGAATTCATGAGTTGCGATATCTGCTGCAAGTAAATTCAGTTGTGCTTAATTTCTAAATCCTGGTTTAAATAACCACCACTCAGCATAACTTGTACATTTAGGGACGTTCGTGTCGGCTTTTGAAGAAACAAACCTTTTTTCCCTCGACAATGCATGTGTTTCGTAGTTTTCCGAAGCATTGTTTGAAACACCGGGTAGAAATATACCAGGATGCGTGGACGTCGAAACAGCCATCGTGTATTCGACAGTCACGGTGGCTTTTTCTGGCCTACTCTGACTGACCTTGTGGGTTCAAGACCCCCGGCTGACATGTTTATTTGTCGAATTCACTTGCCTTCAAGTTACCCTTTTACGTTACAATACATTTCACCTTAAATTCTTTATTTTTATGATCCGTTGACTCTTCATCATTTTATTTCCTAGCCCTGTTATTTATCTTCTTCAAATTCCGCTAAATAAAATTATGCGGCTATATCAAAATTTCAGTTCACTTGTATGCATGAAATATACTATCTAACTAGCAAGTATTTTTGGTCCGTCAGTAATCTTCCTCGTTATAGATTCCGAGCTTATTTTGTTTGAGTATAAGCGTTAAAAAGGATTCAACGAGGCTTGCTCGATTTTGAACACATGCTCTGGCGCTGCTCGGCATTGGCCGGTGCGGCTTTTCACGGTGAACAGTGGTGGCAGCGAATGCTGCACAGTGACGCGCTGGCGGACCAACTCTGGGCTGTCCAGAGCGCCCGTGTGGTGGCAGAGGGTCTTGGCCTCTCTGTCCCGACGTGAGAGCAGCCAGCATCAGTCGAGGACTGATCCTCAGGACTTCAATAATGTTCTCCATACCACATCATACTGCTAAAGTTTCGATAGTTATTCAGATCCAGTGGTTGCCGCTACGGTAGCCAAGCGCACTGCTTGATAATTCACTTATACCGTAACATAACGAATGTACTTGCTGTTTTTCCTAGATAAATTTTAAAACTAAAAACATTTTAGTTCCACAATTCCAGTGATTTGTTGGCGATGGTCCCATTGCGTAACAGTTGTTAGACAGACATTTCGCAAACCTTGTCTGTGTTTGCTCTCGTGTGGGAGCTCCACACGTGTTCATCTAAATGCCGCTGCGAATCCGCACAGGCCCCTTTTCTCGTCGTAAGAATTGCAGATGACAACCAGACTATGTAACTTGTTTAGGCCACCAGCAAGGAAAAATTAGGTGTTGGGGTGAAACTTTCATACCAAGTAACTGAAGCACATTGCACAGATTGCGTCCGCCCGCAAGACGATTGAAGGTTTGCAGTCGCCAAGTTACAAGTGTGTATTTGGTGACCTCATTTTTACACGGACATGCAAATAAGGCCATCTTGAAGGCTTCGATTTACATATTTAAACGAACACTACTTCTTGGCCGTGGAATGCTGCAGCCCAAACTTACTTGGATTTTGGTGTGAGTAAAAAAATGAAATAACTACGTGATCCAAATTACTCCAAAACGTACTTATGTGTTTCATTGGAAAATCAAAGCCAGCGAATTTTTCGAACAGTCAATAGTGAGCGAAATAACTTTTATTCCATTCTAGCTCATTAAAAAAGCTTCGATGGTTTGATGTGATCCATAATTCTCGACGATGTATCCACGATTTTAAAGAGAAAATGAAGTAAGAAACCGAGACAGGTGCTTGTATAAACACTGTGAAGTATGTGTAATTCTTTTTTCGTTTCTATTCTTGATGTGTGCTTATATCGTATTTTTTTCAGCGTATACATAGCAAGACACACAAAGAACTCTAATCTCAACGAAAGTGAACTTCAATACTCCAAAGACTTGCGCCGCCTAGAACCGTTTCATTTCAGAGTAAACACAATTTCAAAGAAGCCTTATTTCGTGTGGGAATCATTGCAGAGATGCTTCACAGTTTCCCGCAGACATTTTCGCGCATATTTCGTTTTTTTTTTCTTGTATGAGCGGCGTAAGGCTGGCAGAGATAGTAATATATACCACTCCCACCGTGGGAAGAAAGAAGAAAGGTAGACGAGGGACGTTGTGAGCACCCGCAAAAGTAAACGAAATTACACCTAATTGTCTCTCCGACGCATTAAGCAACGGTCGAGCTCTACTTTCATCTTAAGAAACGCTCTCAAGTTGGCTGCGTCATGCTAGGGCACACCACTTCTTTGCCCTATTGTTTCCGGACAGCGTAAAATAAACACAGTCTGTCGCTACCGAAATCACCCTTTCCACAACCACCTGCCCATTTGTTTTCCTTTTTGTTCAGCTTATAGCTTCCTCTTCTTTGCTTGTTTACTCTCTTTCTCTACCACGTATGAACTCTGGGCCCCGGCTTCACAATACAACTATCTACAAGTTTTTCGCCCGGCCCGTTTCAACAATGCATTCTCCAAGCGATTCTTTGTCGAAATTACCATCTCACAATGCCGCTTTATCAAAATGCAACTAATCAATGCCTTCACCTCTCGCTTCACAATCCACGATTCGGCGAGTCGGTGCAAGCACTCTAAAGAGGCGTTCATCGTTGCACGTTACGCCGAGATGCCCTGTTCAGCGCGTCATAGAAATTTGAGTGAAATTTCGTTTTCATCGACAAGCACTGTTTGCATGCATGAAACAAAAGCGTATTTTTTATCTTCTCTTTTAGCCATTCTTATTCTCAACTACGGTTCAGCGCCAAGTAGCAGAGGTGGTGGTAACGGCAATACTCAACGGGTTCTGAAGACGTGCTTGTGATTTAGATGAAGTGGTCCTTTCTGTTTCTATTCAACGAGATTTGGCAGTCCTGATCATTACTATATTTTAGCTATGTTCAAAGATGACCCGTTTCATTCTGTTTTAACTAGCTTGCTGGGGAGAGATTGAGGTTTATACTGCCTCAGCAACTCCTTTTCTTTATATTCTGCATCAAAAATCGTGCTGTGTCGTGATCTAGACATATCAATTTACCTTGTCAGTGGTTTATTATCTTATGTTTATCCTATGTTAACAACGATGGTGCTAGCCTCTGATCTTGTTCGTCTTCGTTGTAAACATCTGCGCACACAGTAAACCTAATAATGCATGTGATCTAAAGAAACCTTCGCTGTGATATCTTTTGGTACTCACACACAAAAGTAACTTATATTTTACAAATCGTGCGATATGCATTAATATTTTCTAAGAGTGAAAGTGTGTTTGGTTCTGGCGCTCCTGCTTCAGTTTCTGACAAAAAATCAAATTCACCCAGTACGATTTCTATTCCGTGTTTATGCAAGTTTCGTTTTTCTGGTCCTATATTTCCTCCTTTTCTTTTTATCTTCATCACAGAGACATTTCAGAAATGGAAAGAGAGCGAATCTCTTCCCAGAGAGGGAGATAGAAGACACCTAGCTTGCTCTTTATTCTTTTGTACTTTTTTTCATTCTTTTGAAGGACGTTCGCACGCTTCCATGGCTTCAGCGGCGTTAAACAACCAGTGTGGCACTTCGCGATATATTTGATGATTTGATGATTTTGATTTGTGGGCTTTAACGCCCCAAAACCACCATATGATTATGAGAGACGCCGTAGTGGAGGGCTCCGGAAATTTCGATCACCTGGGATTCTTCAACGTGAACCCCAATCTGAGCGCACACGGGTCTACAGGATTTTTGCCTCCACCGAAAATGCAGCCGCCACAGCCGGCATTCAATCCCGCGACCTGCGGGTCAGCAGCCAAGTACCTTAGCCACTAGACCACCACGGCGGGGCTTCGCGATATATTTTAGCGCAACACTGCGTTCCATTAAACGCAACCCGCCTCTTTATACGATGTCAGTGTGGTGTTAACAAACGCTTCAACTGTTGGGCGGCGACGCGAACAGATCCGACGCTTGCGAATTCCGCACCACCACGTTCGTCGTTGCGTGGAATGTGTGCGCCGAGCTCCAGCCTCTGTCGCATAATTTGACTGCGAACCAAGTCACGTCCACTAAAGTTGTTTCAAGCTTCGAGAAACTTGGGGGGTAAGGGCAAACAAGGACAACTTCACCCGTTCGTATGAATGCTGTACGCATAGGACACGCACAATGGCTAGCAAAGTAACTATAGGACGTTGAGTAGAACATCGAGCGAGTTTGTATGGATTCATCCTTAGGACTGTGCAGCGCTCTCAAAGGGGACAAGGTATAAGTCGTGGCAAATTCTGTATAGTTAATACTTAGGACTGGGCAGGAGGAGGAGGAGGAGGAAGAATTGAAGGAGGAGTTCTCAGACCGCGTGGCTACGCTGTCCCAGCTTGACGCTAGCTACCCTGTCCCAGCGTCAAGAACTGGCTAACCTCCTTGTGCTTCCTCCTTCCATCGTCTTCCTCCTCGTCCTTCTCCTGCACAGTCCTAAATATTAACTATACCGGTCTGAGAACTGGCTAACTTCCCTGTACTTCCTCATTCCATCCTCCTCCCCCTGCACAGTCCTAAGTATTAACTACAGAGAGTATACATGACGTCATTGAGGCCGCTACTTTGTTGTACTGACAGTACAGTTAAAGGAGCGCTTTATTAGCTTTATCCGCTTATCTCCAGAGCAGTGAAGCAGCACATTGTGCAACAAGAGGGCGCACGTTAGTCACTCGTGAATACCCTTTGTACCAGCTAAGTTGGCCTGGCATAGTGGTATAGATAGCTTGTGCTGGGGTCACTGAAACGGCCACGTTGGAGCACCAGCATGGTGGGGCGCGAATTTTATGACGTCACGTTAGTGTTATCCGCACATCGTATACGCCGATTTATTTTTATTCGCGCATAGGTGTCCATGACGTTTCAACAACAGCGTTATTCCAAGAAAACAGGTTACTTGTCACGTGATCACACGGCTTTGACGTCATCTAAGCCGGCATGTCGGAGCCATGTTGTGCGTTCATGAATGCAGGTGCAAGCTATCAATATGTAAAGATATAGGCATTAAAATAAAGAACAAACAAGAATACGGCAGCACTGATCGAATGAGGGCGAAATACCGGTTAATTACTAGCGCAGCACGACCCCGTGTACTACAACACCCACCAGCCACACTGGTCTATTGGTTTTGTTGCTGCACTACTAGCCAGAAGGTCGTGGAATGGAATGTTGGCCGCAAGTCGACGGATGTGAAATCCTAGAGGCCGGAGTATTCAGCTTTAAGTGCACTCTAAAGAACATGAATGTAAAATATTTCCGAGTATGCCACTAGGGTGTCTGGTGTCTTTCATATTCGTATCACGGTTTGCTGATGAGAAACCTAATAACTAAATATAATGAATAATTACAGCGTCCCCAAGGCATGCTCACCAATGTCATTAGCAAAGTCAGCTTACCAAGACATGTCAGGATCACGTGGGACATATATCTTACAAATCAAGGAACCAAATAAGAACTTCATCTGCATCGTCTGCGTGCGTATTGTCTCTGCAAAGGCACTTTAAAGATATAGCGATAACATTCATAAGAAACAGATGATAAGAAAGCGCGTGCGTTCTTGAAAAGGAGAGAAAAAAACATATCCCCAGTAATTTACCTTCAAGAAGTTCCGTTCTCCACTATGCTAACATGGTGTGCATAAAAAGAAAAGAGCCTTTACGCTGTTAAGTAGAGCTTCAGAGGAAAGTTTTTGCCTGATGCACGTAATTTTAAGTTTTGGCAAATTCAAATTACAGGACATTTTGTGGTGTAACTTAAGTAAGAGACTAACGCTCGCTATGAACTTTAATTGTAAGTTCTATTCCTTGATTGATTTGTGGGGTTTAACGTCCCAAAACCACTATTTGATTATGAGAGACGCCGTAGTGGAAGGCTCCGAAAATTTTGACCACCTGGGGTTCTTTAACGTACACCCAAATCTGAGTACATGGGCCTACAACATTTCCGCCTCCATCGGAAATGCAGCCACCACAGCCGGGATTTGATCCCGCGACCTGCGGGTCAGCAGCCGAGTACCTTAGCCACTAGACCACCATGGCGGGGCAAGCGTGCATTCAGTGTAAGTATATCTATAAGCGCGCAGACAGCAATTACTGCGTCCGCGGCCAAGGCATTTACTGGTGGTTTAACTCCTCCGCAGTTCACTATAGACTCTACATAATCCTCCGCAGACAACATCGGCATAACCACCGAAATATCTTTCTAACAAACTCTACTAAGCTTCTGCGCACATAGGTCGTTCCTAACGAGAAGTCAGGCAAAACTACGAAGGGAGTACTAAGGTGCAGATCGCGAATGCTTTATGCCCGAGGCCCTGATTAAAGCCTACATCGCCCTGGCACAGGTGACAAAACGAAAGATGGGGAGATAACAGAGAGAGCGATGACACCTCTAATCAGCGCGGTGCTCGCGAGAATCGCCACCACGCACGCCGACCGTCCACGGCGCTTCCTGCGAGCCAATTACACGGGCCGCTCGGAGCGCTGCAGTCGCGTTGTAACAGCCTCATTCCTCTGTGAAGGGCTGCGGAGTGTTTGGAAGCGACTTCCTCTTTTGAAGAGCTTCAGCGCTACGCGGGGACCGTCCGTTTGCTGGAAACAAGTGAACGAGTACGAGGGAGACGTCGCGCTGGTCTCGTTAAACTAAAGGACAAAAAAAGAAAATGCTGCCGCGCGGTGGCCAGACTCGTCGCTGTCACAAAGCGCTTGCGGGCGCGTGTAGAGGAGCGAACGGTGCACCAACAACGGGCGTCGGCGGCATTCGCTCGCTGGACAGCCGGAAACAGGATGCGCGACTTCCTTCCGGAGTTGGAGTCGAGTTTCGCGTCTACTGCCGCTGGCCGCTGCCGCCACATTGCGCCGGAGCCTGCAGAGAGCCCGGGCGTCCCGCTATACGAACGCGTTCACTGACGCGTGTTCTGCAGAACACTCGACGTGCCCTGTGTGTGTGCCTCTCTCATCTCTCTCTCTCGAACCAGTGGACTGTGGACCAGATGGTGTCTCGATCGCGGGTACGCCCCTGCTCTTTTCCCCCTCTCCCATTACCTCGTCTCGCCTTATGTTTTTACACTGGCTTCCTTCCTCGTATCTGGATGTCCCTCTACTCCCACCCCTTCCCCGCGTCTGCGAGGTCCACGTGTTTATTGTTTTCTTGATTACATTCGCTGGAGACCGTGACAGGCCGCCTTTGTCTTTAGGAAAACCCGCGTTTGTGCGAGGTTTTATCGCAGTTTCAAACAACTGGATGCATTGTCTCGATTGAACCGGTGTGAAATGGACCACGAAGAAGGCGCGGTCGGCCATCCGCTTGTAGATAGGCGCATTCCTAGAGCGCAGTGCCGAATGGTTTCATTGGATCCGTAACTTGTGGGTAGCGGATGTGGAGGTTATTATAGGTTCATCATAGTCACTGGATGTAAATGCACTTGCGTTCCCATCCAGTGGCCTTGAGTTCAAAAAGAATTGTGCTTGTCTGAGCTGGTTGGTAGTGAGAGGGTTCCAGTCAACTACGCGTACAAGGGGAGAAGATGGCAACGGCGTCCACTTCTGTCCTCGTTGGAAACCCCTAGCCCTGTAGAAAGAGTCAGTGGCAGTCGTATTAATGGACGGTGGATTTAGTGATGAATAGGAAAGTCAGACGTGTTATAGAAAACGACTGTAGCGTCGATTACGATTCACATTAGTTCCTAAGAATATTTTATAACTAGCCGACGTTATTCCGTATACCCTTTCTATTCAGGTAAACGAGAATACCAAGCGTTTTGAAGGTCACGAAAGCGACCGTAAGTCACTTAAAACACGCACTACAAGCCCCATCTTGGTGGTCTAGTTGCTAAGGTACTCGGCTGCTGACCCGCAGGTCGCGGGATCGAATCTCGGCTGCGGCGGCTGCATTTCCGATAGAGGCGGAAACGCTGTAGGCCCGTGTGCTTAGATTTGGGTGCATGTTAAAGAACCCCAGGTGGTCGAAATTTCCGGAGCCCTCCACCATGGCGATCTCATAATCATATGGTGGTTTTGCGACGTTAAACCCCACATATCAATCAAATCAACACGCACTGCGAAGGTAACCAATGTGTTCACCTAAAAAGAACAATTATTGGCCGCTGTAGAACATTCTTATACGTTGTTCTCGAGTATACCCTACGGAACCACAAGTAGGACGTTTTCTTTGAACGAGATTGAGTATTGTTCGAGCAAACTTTCACATTGCTTTTGCGCTATATAAGACACGGCATTGATTTACGTCATCATTCACGACGCATTTAAGAAAGACTAGAAATTCTTCGAAGTGCTACTGAATCAAAATGAATATAATAGGCTCAAAGCAAGGCAGTTCAACTGAAGCATATAGCCCATCGCGTATATAAACCTCAGCTTTAATTGCACACAAGAAATAAGTAATGTTACCTTGCGGTAACATTATTTAGGGAGCTTTAGAATAGCGTACGCCATGCTACAGCGTTCCTTGCGGTGGCCCACTATTTCCGTCACTTATCGGGAGCCCGTAAGAGGTTAGTGTACCGCGCATGCACAGTAGCGGCAAACACGAATGCAAAGCTTTACGTACGCTATTCTAACACTCTCTTTTATATGTCAAACATCACTTGTTTCCAAGTCTAGGGAGAAACAAAACCACGCAGCGAAATCTTGTCGTGACCTGGATGTAGAAAGCCATTGTCGTTTTGCCTCTCGCGTACGCAATATACGAGACAAACTCACGTTTATTCGCGCGTTTCGGTCGAAGAAATCAATACACAATTTGCGCAACAGCGTTGTATACTTACGCGTCACCCGAAGACCCAAAGAAACAGCACGCTTTATTACTAAGCGGTGTCTCCACGCAACTATAGCAACAGTCATGATGCGCGGCAGATATATACTTGAAGAAAGTGCCAGGGCTCTGATTCAAAGCTCTGAGTATTTGTAAAGAATTTTCGGTGAATGGAAACTGAAAAACAAATGGAATGGACGAATCGATTGTCAAGAGCGCACTGGCGCCGCTCGGAAAACAATGAGACCTAGTCCACCCGAGCCAAACTGTGGAACACGATGACGAAGCCCACGCCAACGTCGTCTGTCGGTCTCTCTCGAAACAAAAAGTAGATAGCGATCGGTGGAACGCCGGTCCATTAGTGCAGTTCGCCAGAAAGCTCGAAGCGCCGCCCGAACGACAAAATGCACGGGCTTCCCAGATTAGCACGGAAGGCTTGGGAAGACTTATTGATCTCGGCTTACTTTTTTATTACGTACAATATGTGTTCGTGCTTCGATTGTTGCATACTTTGATGAGCTCTACGTATATCTCTATTTTGCTATTTAGAAAGAAAAAAAGAAGAAAACGAGTAATCTGCGTGTGTACTTTCTACTTTTTGATTATTTTTGCTAGACGGATAAACACGGAGATTATAAATAATGATGTCAATGAAGACAACAAGAGGAACCGCGTTCTCACAAGTCATTGAAAAACCGAGAACGGCAACAGCAACTACAAAACGTTAATATTCCAATTGATAAGACTTATTAGGGTGCTTTCGAATTGGGGTCCTAGTCGTTTTGGGGCCCCACAGAAATAGCGTCGAGACCGCTGCGCATGCGCCAGACCAAAACATCGTTTGGGTTTTGCAATGAGGGTGCTGTTACTTGAATTTAGTGAGAGCCCAAAGCCTACCACAGAAGTTTTGCGTCAGGCGGAAGGGGTCGTCAGGAGGAAGGGGTCGGGAATTAAGAGTGGGGGATGAGAGGTCATCCCCCACTCTCCCTCTCCCTACTTCCCGCCCCTGAGAGAGAGCGCAAGCCTGTGACTGTGTGTGTTTTACTGACGCAAGCACATGACAGTCTGTAAGCCTATATGACTGTGTGTGCTTTAGTGACACGAGTATAGGACTGTGAGCAAGCCCGTGACTGCGTGCTTTACGAACGGAAGCATATGACTGTGCGCAAGTCTGTGACTGTGCGTGCTTTACTGACGCAAGCATATGACTGTGCGTACGCTTGTGATTGTGAGTGCTTTACTGACGCAAGCATATATGACTGTGAGCAAGCCCATGACTGTGCGTGTTTTACTGACGTTCTGAGTACGCCTGTGTATATTTCCAGTGCCGCTTTTACGAGTATCGACGCTCCCTGTACGAGAAATGCATCTATACATCAGTACGGTGATAGGTCGCCAAATGTGGAGCTTACTCAGACTCCCCCACAAAATATGTTTTGCGTTTAGAAGCAACTTGGATTCAGCCTCACTAAAATTTGCCTCAACCGGACTCACTTGGAGTCAGTCACCGAAGTATTATTCACTCGTGCTCACTCAGCCACACAGCTCAGTCTTAGTCTGAGTGAGCCTTGAAATGAAGATATTTTTCTTTCACAACCTAAACAACCTAGGCAGATGTGCGGCGCTTCCGGAAGTGCTATTGTCTGCCTCCGCTAACTTCATCGTGTCCGATCAAAAGTGACAATTAGGTTGTATAAGACAAGTTCAATAATTAATGCCGCGAAGGCGTTGTTATATTGTGCAGCATTTGCAGCCATGCTGTGCGAAAAAAAAAAAATACGGGAGCCAGGCTCTCCGCGTTTTCATGGTTTGTTCAGGCCCACGCAGGGTCAAAAATAACGCCCTCCATTCGACGCGCTTCTTGCCCGCGCCCCCGGTGAATATTGTTGTAATGCGCACGGTAACCGAGTATGGAAACAGGATGCACATGTGCCCCGCCGCTGTCGCGCTGCCATAAATTTATGCGCTGCATCTGCCACGCATTTGAGCAGGGCGACCGGGTCAAATCCGACTCGACCCTATGGCAGAAATTCAAGCATTCCGAGAATCCGGGGACGGGAGGCCGCAGCGTAGTGGCCTCCACCACTGAGGACTCTCACGTAATTACGAAAGCACAGTTCTAAAGATAACTCCATCAACCGCCTCGTGACCTCTGAGGCAACGCTATTATTTTTGTTTTTCTCCCTGGCCCTTCTTTTCCGCTCACCTTCAGACAGGCGTTAACCCACGCGATAACGCTCTTTCTCAGTCGGCCACGCTGAAACAGCTTGCTAAATGGTCACGTGTATTACGTTGCCATCGGTACTGTTCTTCAGCTATGTTAAATCTATTTTTGTTTTAGAAACTGTTCAGGAACCTCACAGGACCGTGCATCTACCCTGAGTACCTTAAGCTGCCCGTGTATAGCGCTGCCCGTTCAACTGCCACCACAACTACGAAGTTAGACAACTGCATGTGGAGCTGTGTCTTTGTGTCGCTGATTGATAGAGCACAATGTATATATAGTGTATTTCCGAACCTAATGTTACCTAACTTTCAGTGTAAATGAACTCATCTATGTTGCAGAGTAACCCCCCTCCCCCTACATCCTTTCAAAACATACCTTAAGTGCTGCGAAGTAGTCTCTTTCACCTAAACAAAAAGATAAAAAAACTCAAAAGGTTATTATGACAGTTTAAACAAACTATAATAACACATGATACTTTTAATATGCACCAACGCCGGTGCAATAGCAACATTCTTTTGCGGCTGTTCAAATAGTGATCCCCGTGTATGATATACCTGGCTTCTGTTTGGGTTTATTTTACGACAAAATCGCAATGAGATAGGCGTCAATGTCTACAAATTTGTGTATAAATACAATGCGCAACGCGTATCACGCGTGGAATTCGTAGTATCGCACCGAACAACGCTGAGTGTGGTTGTTTCTTCTACGCTTCCGCTCTATTCACACGCGTGCTGTAAATTGGGTGAGAAAAATGGCATCCCCGTTTTATTTCCACCGTGAAAAACAAAGAATGTGTTTAATGAAGCTTTGTGTTGTTGTTTTTTCTTCGTATCTATGGTGCTGGTTCTGTACAATATATTTAGCCTTGTAGTTCCTTTGGTGTTCGCCCGCTCTCAGAAAGTTATATTTGGTGAACCAAACGACAATCACGTGTACGGGTATTACGCACGGCATTACGACCGCGAAGGCTGGTCTATGAAGCAACACTATATAGATGACCGTCTACGCAGATGTGACACGCAAGGTGGCCACGCTTCACTGCTCTGCAGGCCAACCAGATAAATACGGGTCAAGATGGGGCGAAGCGGCCGCGTCCGGCGACCCGTGCTGCGCGACGTAGTGTTACGTAACTCGCTGAACCCCTTACTCCACGCTCTCATTATTGACGGTCACGGTAGCGTCTCACAGAGGTCGCGAGGTTACATGACCGAACTAATGACCGAACCTCTATGGCCGAACCTCTATGACCGAACCTATACGAGGACATAGCGAGACTCCACAGTCACATTTATATTTGTTGGGATATAGAGAATCGATGAAGTAACCAAGTCACTGTGTTATGCATGAATAAGGAAAACTAATCATATGAGCTGTATGCTTAAACTGTCACGCGAAGGCAATCTGCAGGATAGACTTGGCCCCCTCTAGTTGTTGGTTATTTTCAAGTGCTGCTTCTTCAGTGAAGATGCAAGGGGTAAAGCCATGGAAAGGCTTTAAGATCTTTCTCGCAAAAGGAGGCAGTAGCGTTGCGCCAGCTACAGACCAAAACTTTCCTCAGTCTGGTATCTCTTCATAAATTCTTGCCCGCGACCTTCCATGTCTCGATCGAGTCCACTGCGAACATCTTTCCTCCCTTCCGTGGTTTCTCTTCACCCTTTATCTAACGAGAAGCTGTGGCACGATGCTCTCCTCGATGGACTTCCTGAGGTCATTCTAGCTATCATACAGCGGGCCCGACTCGTCATTGGAGTTGTCCTATAGGAACCCCAGACCAGGCGTTCCACCCACTCTCCTTCTTTATGCCTTTATGAATAAAGACGCTTTCTCTCTCTCTCTCTCTTTGACCACCGTTTCTCGCTAAACACAAAAAGAGAATGTGAGTTAGACAGTGCCTTGCCTAAATGGCACCGAATAGGCAAATGACATAGGACCGCTTAGGTATGTTGCATGGTATGCGTAGAAACGTAGCAAATATTTGCCATTAAAGAAGCTAAACACAACAGCTATGCCGCCTGAAGACTGGCTACCTATTCACTAACTGTTCACCTGCATAAATGTTTCGAAATATTTCGAATAATGCTCTTGATAAATGTGCCGGAAGCGGAGACAAAAAAAGGAGTTCCCGCGTGCGTTCCACTCCAGGATCTGCTTTGAAACACGCTGAAGGGGTGCGCAGTTTGACATTCTAAGATGATTGAAGTGGTGGTTTTTTCGGGTGTTCTGTTAAACGTCTCTAGTGAAGAAAAAAATCGAGCGTTTGGTTCTTCGAAACTCATCCACGTCTTCGTGTCCTTCTTAACTGGACCATTCTAGGAAAGGTTCTTTTGATGGAAAAACTAATCTATGTCTAGTTATACCCTCATGAAGGAAACAGATACATTGTTTGACGCTTGTTTCTTTCTTTTTTTCTACTGTTACTTTGACTTCTGAGCTGATCCCGAAATACGCTTCTACGACGTCTACAGGATCTACAATAAGCGAGAAAAGAAAACGAAAGGAGAACCCGCCCGTTCTGTCGTACAAGTCGAGCACATCCAATCCATCAGGGGCCGCCCACAGGTCACCGGGACACCGCACGCACCTCGGCACGATTTCTCCGTCGTGTCATTTCCTCCCTCATTCCCTCCACAGTAGGCAAGGAGCACCACCTCACGCCGTTGTACAGTGGTTACCCAGTAAGGCAACATTATTTTTTTTTCACCTTCGCAACCGGAACAACAAGCACAACGGCCGCGTTCGCAGTGATGGATCGGCGCACTCTGCTAACGACGGCTCAATTCCCAACCGCTTTCTCCGTACGCCCTCGCCTTCTCGCTACCTCTGGTGCTACTACGGACCGGCTGGACTCGTACGTCTACCTGTTCGGCCTGCCGGGAACTCGCTCGCTCACGCACGATGGCCTTTCTTTAACATTACAATTGACCTCGCGACCCTACGCTCAGAAGCATGGGGTGTATGGAGGAGAAGATGGGGGGGGGGGGGAGAGTTACAGGCAGTCCTTGGACAAGAAGGAGGATGGGGTCGCGTGTATAAAAAAATCAGGAAAGAAAGCACATAGCGGCCAATGAAGTCGAGGTCGTGGTGTGTGGTTGGAAGGCCGGCTGGTGCTCCCGCCGTAACATCTTTATTCTTTATTTGCGGACTGCGTTCGCTGGACCTTCACCTCTGGAGGCCCCTTCCCGAGAGCCGGTGCTGGCCCACGGAGGTCGGCTCAAGAGGAGGAGAGTCTGCCTGGTTCGGCATACCTCGGGCCGGAAATAGGTTCGCGCTGTGTGTGTGTGCGCGCGCTAGCGAGCTTGAGGTAAAGCGCTCGCTTGGTCCGCCGAACTCGGCGGGATCGATGACGACCGTTCACAAGTCCAGCTCTATTTCTTCTTTTTGGCCCCCTTTAGCCCCTTTTCGTCTCGCCGTCTTTTTCGTATAGTTCGGATGACCGGGGCCGGCCGCGATACTGGCCACGCCACGGGCCGCGCCGCACTCTGTACGTACACTACGTGTCCGCGCCGATGATAGATGAGCCTTTCCCCAGGGCTTCTCACCCTCGGAGGCTTCTTGCGGTCTCGGCTGCCCCGCCTGTCACGACAGCCACGTGGCACACTCCGCCAACACAAACACGAGCCGCTGGGCGCGTGCACTCCGTTTGTCCAGCAGCCTCCTGCCTAGCCTCCTTTAGCCTAAACCCATCCGGCTCGTTAATGATGGCCCGTGGCTTCGTTTTCGCGCGTCCGTTCATCCGTCCGCAGAAGATATATATACGCGGAAACAGTGCCAAATGCTGCCGCAGAGATGCGGCGGTCGTGCAGCTAGGAAACCGTAGCGGGCGTTTATAATACTCTGTGTTCTCGCTTTGCCTATCCTTGCTATCTGCGAAGTGATAAATAAATGTTCCAGCTCGATCCACGAGCATTAAGTCACGCTATGTTTTGATTCATTATCCGTGTCCTGGATGCCACTGGGCTTTGTTTACTACATACAGCCAGTGGCATCCAAGAAAGTATATCAGTGAGCTGGAGATCTAGTAAGTATTCAGCAGATATTGTTTACAAGAGTGCATGGATTGAAGAGAATAAAGAACTCATGAACGTGACTCATAAGTGGGCTCCTACATTTTTTATGGCATTTTAACTTATGATTATATATTTTCACTCTTGAGGCGTTTTTTCTCTCTATTTCACTCTGCGCTTAGGCATAATGGTGGCACTTCGCTTTGTTACGTCAGTATTGTGTAGTGACTGGATTGCAATTGAAGTACGTATTTTCACTCACACTTTGTCTCTCTGTGCTGCACGCATCATTGTAAGACGCTTACCCTGGCTCTCCGTGCATCACGTATGTGAAGTTGTAAGGGCATATACCAGCTATTACTGTCAAATTCCGGCGTAATCACATTACTCTGAATGAACTCGTGTACAACCAAATCTACAAACATTTCACGCTATGTGTAGATGTTGATTACGTGTAGCAAACCGGCAAATGCAATTAGACATTTTTATGTCTGGCTAGCGCTCTTGGGGTTCAGCTTTTCTGTTTAGCACCTCACTTAACGGAATACTACGTAAAGCTTTAGAGACGCGTGCACGACTTCAGGGAAAACTGAACACCGGTGTTTACAGAATCCCGTGAATCCATCTTATTTTTATAAGCGCTGTTTCACGATAACACTGAAATGCACAAAACGCTAGTTTGCCACTATGGACGAAGTGCTATATCAGGCAGACGTTTGCCTGCCTCATCGTTGAATAACACGCGGCTGGGGCTACTTCATGTACTGATCTGAATGCTATTGTGAAACTAAATAAATAAAAAAGACAAATCTGGGTCAGCTGAACGAAGAATGTGTCCTTGGAATCTTAACGAAAATCAAATAATTTGGGACCCAAGATCTCATCTCTCCATTTCTGACCGTCCAGAAGGTCCGCGTGAGGGTGGTCAGGTTTAACCTGACCGTACCCGAGTGTGCTTAGCCAGGTGACACTGAGTTGACTCACGTCTATTGTGGACAGTAAAGTTATTTTACTCACTCATTTCCGGAAACAACTGTGTTCGTTGAAGTATATGGGCTAAGAAGTTCAGTGGGCCGATGAACCATTTGCATTCCCAATTGACGCTTCTAGTTCAATCTACATTATTCCTTATAGTTTTTTCATGGAGCAGGAAGAGGTAGCGCACGTGAGCGTATTCGTTGTATTGTAATCCGCGCATACGGTGACCTGGAGCGTAAATAGGCAAGACAGCCACATAAGAGTTGGCACACGTCTTTTATGGTACACTATGGCAGTGGCGTAGCCAAAAGATAGCACACCATGTCCGCGACACCCCCCCCCCCCTTTTTTTATGCCATTGCACACTGAGCATGAAATAGCACCCGACTACACCTGCCCGCCAGGCCCCCGCACATGTGATCAAAAAAGGACCACCCCCTCCCCCCCTTCGAAAAGAATTTCTGCGCACGCCCTGCTTGTTCGCATGATTAAGCTCTCTACATGAGGAGTTTCTCTGCAACCTACCACGATGCAATAGCGAATAGATGGCTTACATCGACGTCATCACGGACACCATCTTAGGGCACCAGCCTATAAATAGGTCGTGTATGTAGACAAAAAACATTACAGTGTGATAGGTGGGCGTCACGTAGATGTACGAAATGAGAACAGTGCTAAAGCACCCATAAACTGCTTCTCTAAGTGTGAAATAACGTACTCTTGATGATATCGTATACTGGCGTTCTAGTGACCGCGATGTTTGGGTACACTTGACACGGGCTTCCGGAACACGAATTCTCTTCATAGGCACGTGACGACAAACCCAATCCACTTCAGGGCTTCAACCACTGTCCGCGGTCCCAATGTCTTTCAAAAAAAGTTCAAACACGAGTGATCATGTTCGGCAAAACTAGCCAGTCCGATGACCCTCATCCCGGTCGCGCTGAGCGTCAGGCGGCAGCGAGACAGCGCAGGCCTCAACTTCGCCAGTGTGGTAGAGTAACGGCAAGCGACCGAGCGGGCTTGCCAGTGCTATTCGATCCCTTTTGAACAACCACAGAAGAATGCCCCTCGCTGGTGGTACAACAAAGCCGCCTCCAGACACTGGGCTCTCGGATACTTCCGCTGCGCAGGCGAGGCGCCTGTAGCCTACCTCCTAGCTCTTATTTGCCATTATACGAACTGTTTTCTTTCTTTCATTATTGTCTTTGGGCAGCGGCCGACTCGGCGAACCCGCCTGCGCTGGCTGCTTGGCAGACTGCCTGCTGCATCCGCCGGGTCCCGTCTTCCTCATCCGTCTGACGGCGCCGTGCGTTTCGCGGTCGATACAGTTCCGTTCAGTACGGCTGGAAGCCTGCTCCGTTCCACAGAGGTGAAGAAGCTGAGCGCTGTGCACTGCACCGCCGTTTAAAGCCCGCTGCTTGTCTCGTGCATAATAATAACTTCAGACGTGTAACTTTTAAAGAATGTCCCCAGCTAGTCACGGGCTACAGAGACAGGCTGAATGAGTGCCGTGGCTCTTAACGCAGGGGTGGGGGGCTCGCCAAACACAGGTTCCTTGAGTCGCCAATAATTTGAGACTTTGTGGACGTGGGACGTATTGAGTGAAACTACTGTTACATCATCTTGCGAAGCGCACACGAAACAGTACTTCGCAGGATAATGTCAAGTGATATGAGAGCTGAAAGCTATGACGATTTTCATTCATGGTAAGGCATTCGACTTGTAGTGTACACGCAAGACAGTATGCTTTGATGTTGTGTTTCTATTATGGCCACATAAGGAAGGGTCTCTATGAAGCTTCTGTCCTAAAAATGACTTGAAAACGCTGCGGAATTACGTCTTTCATTTTGCTTAAGCCAAGAGCCCTGGATAGTAAGGAAAAACAGCTACTGCCGCCATCGAGTGGGTGGTGATGCCTAGATAGTTTCGCCTGTCCTGGAAAGGGGCAAAGACCACAAAATAAAAACATCTAGAAGTCACTATTCTTTTTTCCAGCCTCAGCGACAGTGTAAACATCACAAAAGGAATCTCATATATTCTGTATGGCTAAGAGTAAGTTTATTTCGTGACGCACGGCACTGCGAAGTGAAGCGTTAGGTGGCGTGGCGTTGGGCCAGCGAGAAGACTGAAGTTCGGCACGAAGGTTGTGAAGCGCTGACGCTGAAGAAGCAACGCACCCCTTACGCGGCATGCAACTTCTGGCAACGGTCCTTCGCTCGCGCCTCTGCGCTTGTTGCTTGCGAACGCTTTCAGCGTCTTTATTTATTCAGCGAGCCGCGTGTTTCCTCTATCTCTCTGTCATTTCACTTCCTCTTCTTACGACCAAACGTCAAACAGTTTAGCATGCGTGCATGGAGACGTCTTGCGTCGTTTTCAATTTTTCCGATGTTTCCTTTTGGTGAGTTTTATTCATGTCCCTGCGCTATTCTTATGGGTCTTCCTCGTGCTTCCGATATTACCTGATTATTTTCCCTCTCCTCTTACTTAAGTGGATATACACAAAACAAGAAGAGGCCTTGCACGTATACATAGGTCAAGACATTTAACTTCGTGGCTGTTATAGTAATTCAGTCAAGGAAGATTACTCCTAGACCCGCAAGAAGTGAACGCTTTTGTCTGCGGTGCGCCGAAAAATCACGCAAGTCAAAAATAGCTAGGAAAAAAGAACGTATGCGATTGTTTGTTTGTCTGATTCACATGGAATAAAACCATAACAGCGCTGTACAACAAGCCACGGTGTATATATGGCATGAACCAAGTGTTATGGCGGAAAACACCGTCGCCTTGCATTAAACGCGTTAAAGCTTACGACCATTCAGAGTCGCTACAAAACTTCGTATCTAAGATGTAATACTGGGTTACATTCTCTTTAACAAATTCACTGTAACCGACATCCTCCAGCCTTCTACTTGTCAGAGACGAAAATTTCTCGCACTTACTTCTACAAAGCTGACACCTTGACGAGACCAAAAAGACTTGATGCGTCCGTGAGACTTACTATATAAAGTACTGAGAAATAGTACTGGATAGTTAAGAAGGTGTAAACTGCGCAAAAACACAGACACCGGAAAGAAAAAGCGAAGCCATGAAAGCTCAAACTTTTTTAAGCTTAGACAGAACTAAAGCAGAAAATAAAGGCACAGAAGCACCAGAACGTCTCACGGAACTGTGGACGCATATCACCATATACGACTTCTATATGCCGTTGCAAGTCACGTATCGAGGCTATTTATGAATACGTGTTCATTCAACCTTGTACCCCTTGTTTTATGTGCATGGGGCTTCCCTGTCTCTCCTTCTACCCAACCATTTTATTTGGCTTATTCTAAGTGAGGCTTTCCTTTAAAACATAGAATAATATCGCACGCAAATGTATACCGTAGATGCATTAAAAAAACCCCGCCTCACGATTCGCTCAGTGTTGGCTTCTTCTTCGTGTAATCTGTTTCTCTATTTTCATTATTCAACTCCGTCGACCTGGTTTTGAGATTTTCGGTGCCATGCCGGCGATATCTCGTTGGGAGGTCAGTACCGCACAGGTGTTCAATTTATACACGAGCTACGGTATATAAGTCCACGTAGAGAAACACACAGCAAGAATAAACAGGAACAGGTAAAGAAGACTCATTACCATCAACAACAAAAAAAGACCCCCCTCGCCTATACTCTGCGCACGTACGAGACTGATGGGGTGGCCGAAAAAGCACGAAGCCACGATTTCTGTGGCCGGCTGGCCAGTCGACCGACTGGACCGGAAGGTCAGCTTCCAGGAGCACGGCGTGCCCATAGGTCTCTCTCCGTAGCTATACACGCGCGCGTGTTGGTATCCACAGGAAAGATGCGCGCGCACAGATAGAGACGACGCGAAGTAATAAGAAAACAGCTTCGTGGCGTACAGGGCGTCTACTGGCCACGGGTCGACGCAGTGGCTAGGCAGCCCCACGCGAGCCGGTTGCATTTTGTTTGTTTGTTTTACGCGAAACAAAGCTACCTCTACAAGGCGCGCGAGTGTGGAGAATTGAGAAAGAGACAACTGTGAAAAACAACGAAGAAAAATAGCACACGCGGAACAAGTAGAAGCGGAGAAGATGAAATCACCGTGAGGAAAGAGAAAAACGAACAAAAGATAAAGGCCACGAAGCTTCTCTTCAGGGAGCGGCGTGTTTCAAAGTCAACGGAATGGTGGCCTCGTGCCACCCAGATCGCCGTGCGTGGAGGATCGCATCGCCGCTGTTTGGTCCCGCCGTAGAGGCCTCGCCTGTTCGTGAGATCAAAGGACGAAGAAAATATTCAAGGAGAGGATGATATGCAGCGCTAGCATCGGGAAGATGGGAAAGGGAGTGTCTACATAGGAGGGTTCCGAGGAGCTGACAGCAAGGAAGACAGAGCGCCGGGCTTCTATAGGGCGGGCCGCGATGGCGTAACCGGTGCGGAGGTTTTCGATGCGTTAAACTGGACTGACTCAGATGAGCGCCCTCTCTTTTAATAGGCTTGTCAAGACTGCTAGGCCACCGCGGAAGTTGCGAGATAACTGCGTGCTACCAAGCCTGCTATTTTCACCTTGTCACTGATACAGCAGACTCATTTTTTTTTTTTTCGCATCCCAAAATCTCTCAGTGGCCCGTCCCGTGCCAGGCATGTGTTTGAGAATAATGGGACTATAGTTGCCCCTGAGCCTTCCTTTTCTCAGGTAGGTAATGAAGACTTCGTGCGCCGATGATTCTCTTCAACTTGGCAACTTTTTTTCTCGTATATGCCAGAGCATAAATTGAGTATGACGAGTGCTCGGAAATTGGGGCTATTTTGGAGTTACAGGCACGGTAGTATTACATTTGTTCCTCAGAATATATTAGAACTCGTTCGTAGAGAAATATGAAACGGACTGCATGGCGTACTCAAGCTTCGATTTCTTCCGTGTTTGGTTGCTCGTTTTAAAACAATTTTTTTTACACTGACAGCAGCCCGCCAGTCAACCGTCGTGTGCTTGATAGTGAAAGGGTCTTTGAACAACTTTTGTATTATCTAATGAAGGTAATCTATTCGGATCATTCTAGTTCAAAATTTTCTCGCGGAAGGCTGTTCTGTGCTCTCACCGTTACACACACACACACACTACACACACACAAACACGCACACACACACACTCGTGCGCGCACACACACACACACACGCACATACACGCACGCATACGTCTGCTCTAGCAGCTCAAGTAGCTCTCTTGACGAAAAGAATTAGGCACAATTATGGTGAATTTGTCCCCCAGATTGTCACACTGTATATTGCATGGATGTCGCCAGGATGTTGTCCTGCATATATGTCCCGCTGTGGTGCTATTTCGAAGAGCCACTCGAATCCAGAGTACTTCGACATGTCAACTGAGTTTCAATGGGCCAAATGGGAAGGAGGAGGTAGGACGCGAAATGCTCTTTTGTGATCCAGAATGAGGTCAGAAGTTTTCACAAAGAGGCGCGATGCGACGAGACAATGAACTGCCATCCTTTCCCTCCCGTTTCATATTTCCATTGTAAATTATTGTAACCAGCAAACGTGAACTGCTCGCAAAAAGCAGATAGCCGAGTTTCTTTTAATGATAACGTAGAAAAGAGACAGGAAACTTCACGAAAGAACAAGGGATGAGAACCTCCAAATCTCACTTGCCTCAAAAGCGCAGGATGTCGCAGTCACCCATAAAAGAACGCTGACAACAAAGCCTAGAAAGAAGGTTCATACGTCGACCGCCTCCGTATGAAAGCACCAGAACAATAACACTTGTCTCCATGAACCAATCTGGGCAAGCGAGCGTGTAGCTGTATGCGCCAATGAGTCGTATGCGCCAATGAGCGACCTGGAAAATTTAAACCTTATTTACACGCCTAACTGCATGGTGTATTGCGAAAAATAAAAAAAAAATGCTATGACCGAATGCAGCGCTTGATCCATGTCATTACGCAGACGCATTCAAAGGCCTTCTAAAACAGTGTTCAACAGCACATGTTGAATGGGCCAACTAGAATAGCACAGCATTGCAAGTTGAAATTCAAAGACATTCTATCTCAGGGACATTCAAGTTGACGGACTGAACGGGGCCATTATTATTCTTCCACGAACGTTCTTCGTTGCAACTGCATAAACGGCATGTATTTGTCGCTGAATTCAGAAAGCTTTTCATTCTTTAATTCATTTTACCATTGACCAGGCAGTTTTATAATGATATGTCTTGAACCAGGACTGGCTGATTTTTCTTTTTAGAGAATAATCAATATTGCAAGAACATTTTGTTATAGAGGCTCTGGTTGTCATGGAACGATTTTTTTATTAAACAAACTGGCTGCCTGCTGTTTTCAAGTATTCGGCATGGTGGTAGGCAATACGGTAAAATGCAGGTAGAGTATTGTGTAGTCGAAGAAGTTACTCGCTCTACTGCACACACGCACCCGTGGTTCCACGTGCGTAAAAATGTTATTAAGTATGTCTAGACGTCCCGAATCACGCCATCATGTACCTATACGAGCAATAAGTGTGCATAATACGAGTGCATTCGATAGTATACGTAAGCCGGAGATTGACGGTATCTACGTTTACAGTATAAAGGGTTTGTAAATGGAAGAGCTTTAGTGCTTTTTATCAATTCGTATGTGTCCCTCGACGCACGCCTTCACGCGTTAAAAGATTATGTAGCCTGTTCTGCACTTCTATGAAAACGCTTCGCGATAAGTTGCATTGCAACAGCGTGTCTGGAAAATATATGACAGGATTTTGTTTTAATCTTTATTAAATAACCATTTCAGAATGTACAAGTTTCGTAGTATACATACGCTGAAAACAAAGGGTCAGCAACACTCGTCCCTCATAAAGAGCGATTTTCCACTTTTCTTTCTTTTTTGATGGTCTACGCATCTCTATAAGGCACCTGCTTTAAAATAGGCCTCCGTTTTGTCAATCTCAATGAAGTCTGGGAGACCTCAATGTTACTTACCGCTGAACAAGTGCAACTCAAGAGCGCACAATTCAATAAGGATCACAATAATGTCTGGTGCTTTACGTTCCGAAACCACGATGTGATCATTAATGAAGGACTCCAGGAATTTCGACCATCTCATATCCTTTAACGAACACGGACATCAGCCCAGTACACAGGCCTCTATTACATCGCTTCTATCGAAATGCATGTCGAACAGCACCGTTCAAAACAGAAGAGAAATTTGAGCATACAGCGAATACTTAAACGCATAACTCTAGCACACCCGCATCTCTTCTACAAAAACACTCCCACAGCCGCAAGTAACTTCATAGTTTAAAGGGGCCCTGAAACACTTTTTCAAGTAACCATAAATAGAATTCACTGGAAGCGTTGATTGCCTCATGGATTTAACGCCACAAAAAATTTAAGAATCCGTCCAGTGCGGGTGGAGTTACAAACGTTTATCGCATGATGCAATTGCATTCTCTCTTCTCTCGTTTCGACGAAAGCTCTAGAAGCTAAGCAAGGAGGGATGGCAGGGCCACAGAAAAACGTCACGCGCGCTTCGCAATCTTGAGCACTTTTTTTTTCTTCGAATGCGCGGCTTTGTCAGTGTAATCGTGGGCACACGCGTGGACAAGCAGTGGCCTCCCGCGGCGATTTCTGTAACGAGTGAGTGCGCCATGTTCAAATCAACCAATAGCTGATAGATGGGTCGTTGATGTTTGATTTTTGGGCATATAACGTGATTTGTCGAGATAAGAGAAAGCAATTTTTAGTTGACTTTGATAATTTATTGTGAATTCCAGGCCGCGTGCTGTGCTATATTATTTGGTTTGCGTGTTGTAGGGAGCCTCTACTACCGATCGGCAGCATTTTCTGACCATGCTCAAAAAGTGTTGCAGGGCCTCTTTAAACTGGGCATTCATATATGCATGCGGAACTGAAAGAATAAATCGCCTTTCACGAGCATTCTGAGACTCGTACGTCACTGGCGACAGCTCGAACGGCAGCAGTCACAGTTGCCATAGGGCGTTGCATATAGCAAATACGTATGCTCCTCGAGACGACAAAACGAACACTGCACTTTCTCCTTCCAAGCGGTGCGGCACGTCGCTGTAAATTTAGCAGCGCTGGCCGACATGAAACCAAGGCGCAAAGCCCTTTAGCGCAGTCCGTACCGAAATAGCCTCGTCTGCGCCTAATAAAAAAGAGAGCAACGTTCTCTTCCTTTCATCCGGCGTTAGCTGGCCGACTCGACGCAATGAAAAACGAAGAGGTCAACAACGGAACGCCCCAAAAAAGCAATAATGAAACGAAGAAAAAGCAAAGGACACGTTCGTTGACCCAAACTGTTCAATAAAGCAGCGGCCAAGAGAAGTCTCCGAAAGATGACGCGAAGGGAAGAAAGTTGACTAGAATTCAAGATACGAAGAGCACGTCTTGTATCCAGCTAATTGAAGAGCTGTATAACTGTTTCTGATAGGTCTATAATGTCTGAAGGGTAGCATTTTGATTGTAGCCCTGAACGTCTAACGGAAGGTAAAAAATGGGTGCTGGGGTAAAATTGTTCGCATAATCAAGCACGTCTATCACGGCTATTCTATACGTTTTGGGCTGCATGAGGAAGCATTGGTAGGAATAGAATACCGATTTCTGTAGTAAATGCATTTTAGACACGCCAGCTGACTTCCACGTGAAGCGTAGAACACCTAGTTCTTCTCCCTATTGACACGAAATGCATCAATCAAGCGCATACAAATTTGAAAGCTTGAATGAGTTTTTTATAGTTCATTTTAACTGCTCTCAACGTGCATGAATTGTTATAGAAAGCTGAAAAATGGTATCCACTTTTTTCATAATTGTTAATAATCAAAGTGTAAAAGTGTAACGGGCTTACTGAACTAGTTGTTTCTGATGTTCTTCACAGGATTACCGTGATTCTTATAGAAAAGTTAGGAATCAGTCTCTGGCTATGATGAAATAATTCAAAATTGTGACCAACACTGATGTTGCAAGATTCTGCTCACAACCTTCGATAGGAAGTTGAAAGTTAGCCCTTAGGACGAGTATTAGTACTATTAAGTCAAGGGCCTAAACAGAAGACAAGAACTTGGAGCCGTGGATTCCTGCGTTACCAATCGGTGGTGCTGTACGAAAACATTGCGGCAGGCACTTCTTGATGTCCATGATGTTACCAATAAATTTCTTCGCTCATTATACCATGTGGTTGAAAAGTGCGTTGTTCAACCATGCGGCATTGTGGTATCTCACAACTAGCCCAGCTTTAAACTTTATTGAACTTTTTCTGGATGTTTCAAGTAACTTTTGTGGGGTTTGTGCCTGTGTTTGTATGTATGCCTGTATATACATATATCCCACGTGGAGCTAAAGAAATTCGACAACTGTCCCGCTCCCCTTCCCACCAATGACGATGATTAACTTCAATGTATGTGATGAACTGGAGGGAAAAATGTCTTTTCGAGTTGATGTGCCTGTGCAAATGCAAGATTTTCTCTTCATTTGATTTCTTTTACAGCGAAAGCTGTTATGAGATCACAACACGGGTCACGCACGGCGCCGTAGTTGTCCTCTTCCGCCGCCAGCGTCCGTAACCACTATCGCACGAAATAAGGAAAAACCTAAATTAAGAACATTAAAGACATAGAGGAATTCTAACCCGGGTCCACTGCGTGCCACCCCAGTATTTAATCGCTGATCTACGTCGGTGCTTGGGACCCGTTCGCAAACTTGCCTTAGGCAGGCTTGATGTCGGGAAAGAAATCGCGTTAGTATGAGTAATCAAGCGTTATACATCAGCAAAGGACCACCCAGGTGTCAAACAATGAGAATTGCGTAAAGAGTGGGTCGTCCGATGCTCCAACCTTCTACAAAAACTTCATCTTGTTCACCTCTTAACTCTGGCGCATACCCACTGTGGGTGATTGTGGGGATTACAAAAGCTTCTGGCATAATTCTTCATCGTCGTCAGCCACAGCACACAATATTTCACTATGTTCCTTGAAAGTGTGCAGCAGGTACCATGCTTCTCCGAAGAATGACAAATGATGACATAGGTAATGCGTATACCTATTTCACATCGATTATTGGCGTAGTGGGTACCCTGCAAGTGTGCTTGCAGCAGGTACCCAAAAAGTGTTGAACAAAGATTCTTAAAGGCCACTCTTCCAGGTTTCGCTTGTGACAGTGCTGCGCATTCAGCGCAGGCTTGGCGATTTTTTTCTTCTCCAGAGAACGGCAGCTGGCCAGGTTTTGCCTGGTAAGCATACCTGCGTACCTAACGAGTTTTTTTTTTACTTTCTCTCTCCCTCTCTGTCTACCTTCTTTTTTGCCAGTATCTATCGGTTCTTTTTTAACATAATGTTTACATAAGTTTAGCTGCACATGAACGCGTGTCGTTACACATCTCGTCACGATTATCAGCTTATCCATGCCTACATAGCTTGTCTTAGCTTCCTGAAAAACTTAACTTCAATTTATCAGCACACTACGTCACAAAGTAATATTGCGGACTTTTTCTTTACTTGTCGTCAAGTTGAAGCCCGGTTTTGTCAAGGATGGCGTACGAGGGAGCCCTAAAAACTCACGAGACCTTCCATCAGGCAAATTTTTTTGTTGTCCCTGGCGTCCTGTGTCCCCATCTTTGTTTTCCCACGCAAAAAAATAATAAAAACCTTTCACGACGGGGTGGAGCTTTGAAGTTGGAAGACCGCTAGGAACGGCACCAGTACTCCGTCTTTTCTCTCGAAGGGGGTATCCTACAAGGGGGGTGGACTTTTGATCGGCCGTCCGCACCAGATGCGCGTGCGCTAGCCGAGCCTGCACGTGCACGGAGAAGAGAAGAACACGAGCATCGATGAACTGGCTTCGTGTCTCTCGCACGCTGCCACGTACCTTAACGCAGATTACAAAAAAAAAGAGAGAAAGGGATAACACTCGCGAAAGCATTAAGGCAGTACGAACATGACAACGTCGAGCGGAGCTCATATTCACCACGTCTCGCTCCGTTAAACGTCTACCTAATCTGTGCCGCGGTGTACCTCTGCGGCTTTGCGCTTCAGCGAATATATTAGGCGCGCGCGTGCGCCGTCTCTCTTGCGGCTCGTTTAGACGAGCGTCGAAATACACAGAGGGGGAAAAAAAAGCGAATGGATCAAATGTAAGCGAGAAACGCGGTAATGCCGAGAGAAGTCGCGAAACAAGCCCGGGATAGATGTAATTCCGCAAACGCGTGTCTCTGGCAGCACCTGGATGATTTACGACTTCGAAGAAGTTGGGAAGTAAGAGAAAGAAAAAAAGGAGCGGTACCTGTCTCTTCTTTTTTAAGCGTGCGTTTTGATCATTTCGTGTTTTTCGTGCCATCTCTCACTGGCCTCTACACCACCAACGCCATGGCAGCGTGCGAGTGTAGGTTTCCAGTGCTAGGTGCATGAATGCGAAGCTCGCGACTCGTCGAGGAGGAGGGAAAGCCGTTGCGGGAATGCTTCATGCGCATAATCGCGAATCATGCACGCAGCGGAATGTTACACCCTCGCTCGCTTCATTCGGACACACGCATTTCTTTTTTTCTTTAGATAAGCGGCAGCACACTGGCATCTCTTTGCTCGCGTTTTGCCACCTTGCTCGACTGCTGTTGAGTTGGGTGGCCGCGGTGCACGGCTCCAGAACTATTCTCGCCAAACCGTCGAGCACGTATGCCGCAGTGTGCGCCGATGGTTGACTAATCCCGCGAGGATACCATACGCGGTTCGTGGTCGACAAATTAACCAAAAATTATGATTTTTTCCCTCTCTTCCTAGTTATAAATATTACAAAAAGCTAGCTTGTAAGTTTGGTCCACGTCGGAACGGTTGGGCTATCGGCGTCACGTTTTGTGTCAGCGGCAAAACTTTTTCACCGGCACGTGAAACTGGGTTGTGGCGCCTCCTCCCTGGTGTCTCATCAGAGCCTTGTACAAGATTTGGGATGTGTGGTTTGTCTCTGAGGTTTTCGGTTCTAAATTACGATATCATAAGCGATTGCTCTATAGCGTTCAGCCACGCGTACCCACCTGGTCGCCCGACTTCGCTGTGTGTTCGATGTGTAAATGATTGCTCAACACAGACACCCATAAGAAAGAAAGAAAAAGAGATTGCGCCACTTCGTATGCGTCTTTTTTGTTATATTTATTTCGCAACGTTCTGTACGCGCCTATTGTAACTAACGCACATATTACAAGTGCGTGCGAAATAGTTTGCCCGATTCCGTGCACTTTTGTCAGGGTCGCTTCACCGCCTCTAGTGAGATTATGTGGCGAAGCCAACACGTATACAGACACATTCTATGAAGTTATTGAAAACAAGGTTGTGAAGTGGCCTTAATCAACATGTATAATCTGCCAATTACATGCTTTATAGCTTTCCTAAAGTTTTTCTTTTCATGGGCTAACTATCTAAAATATTGTGACTCGTTGATTGTAAGCGGCTAGAAAATGACCCTTTGTCGAGTGGCGTGACGCTCCGCCGCGGTGGTCTAGCTAGTGGCTAAGGTATTCGGCAACCGACCCGCAGGTCGCGGGATCGAATTCCGGCTGCGGCGGCTGCATTTTCGATGGAGGCAAAAATGCTTTAGACTCGTGTGCTCAGATTTGGGTGCACATCAAAAAAAACTCCAGGTGGTCAAAATTTCCGGAACCCTCCACTACGACGTATCTCATAATCATACCGTGGTTTTGGGGCCTCAAACCCCACATATCAGTCAAATAAATGAGCCACGTGACATCTACAGCAGAGACCGCAATGGCATGACATTACTATCGTGTTTATTTAGGATGAAACACGAAGATGTTTGTTGCTGTTGAAGATGCGTCTTCCGCATCTTTTAAGTGAGCAACTAAGACGCAGTTCGTGCATGCCTTACTTAGTACAAGATATATGCAAACAAATGTGCCATTGCCACTTTAGTGTCCTAAACCCAACTTTCTTTGCATAAGCGCACATAGGGAGCCAGAACACGGAGAAGAGTAAGCGCAGTTCCTTCACGTGAAAAGCCCGTTCGTTTGCTTTGTGATCCGCTTCGTCTATGCTTCTTCTGCTGCTGCTGCGCAATCTCACATCTATACTTTATATACCCAACAGTGTGTTTTCTTTGAGTCCAGGACCATTGCGTTGGTTTGTTCATTTACCTCGTTCGCTTATTCTCTCGGGGAACCCGTTATTTCCGTTGTTTCCCTCCGCGTATACCAGATTCAATCCTGGTGGCGAAACCGAGAGAGCTGTACGTTTGCGCCACCAAGCACGACTGACGGATGATTTATATCGTCTTTCTTCACGTGTGGGGTGTAATCGCCCGACACTGCTGCGCTGCGCAGCGGCCGAAGGGCGCACGCATCTGTCAGGCGTAGCCTGGACCGCGCTTGGTGACGACGCAACTTCGTGCTCAGTATAGGGGTTGCTGGTAGCCGAGAAGAACAGGCGGGAGGGTCATCGCTCTGACAAACACAAGCACCATACGTGAGCGCACCCCTTCACCACGTCGATGCTTCTTCCCCCGTGGTTGGCATCGCAGTTGTCGTCGCGTGCGCCTGGGGTGTCTAGCGTCCCTCGCACGGAACTTGTCGACTGCCACACTGACGGATGACCAGCCGCGAGCCTCTGCATATATTCGCTGCTGTATCTGTGGAAGGAAAGTGGGGGGGGGGGGAAAGATGGAAAGGGGGGTAGTCATCGTCGTTCTCGGTACAACGCGCGTTGCGTGATTGGCTGTTGCTTGCCGCTGTGCCGTTGCCTTACCTATACGCAAAGAAGGGTGGGCTTCAAAAACCGCTCGGCGGCAGCGGTGCGGCTATTTGCAAGTCTAATTTTTCGGCCCCACGTCGTCAACGTTTTTTCAATTGTTTCTTGCCGCCGTTCGGCACAGCTTTTGCCTTCTGCGCTGGTTTGCTTTCGTCCCTTTTGTCTTATCGTCTTTTCTTCCGCCGCTTACGTATTTCTGTATGACTCCTTACTCCTCGCGTGTCGCTTCTTATCAATTCTACGTTCTATATCTCGGGTATTTTTTCTCTTCAAAAGGTGAGAAAAGCATGAAACGAACGTACACACGCGCGAAACATAACTGCACGCTACCTTCATATATAAATGAAACACGCACAAAAGCCTGAACCCGGTACCAGGCCGCCCGTTTCACGAGTGTGGCGCTTGCTGCGTGCAAGCACGGCTTCAGCCACACGCGCTGGGGTTGAATGCCCGCAAGGTGGGCGCACGCTACTTGTGGCGTGATGACAGTCCAGGCAAAAGAAAAAAAGTTCCAGTCTCTTGGGAAGGTAAAGAAAAGCAATTTTTTGCTTGCTTTGTGTCTACAGCGCACGACTAAGATACGTAGACCAGGGTAACGCACGTGCTGCCAGCGCTATAGCGTTAGGAGTTTCAGCTCTGTACTCGAATATATTGTCCTTATATCGCGCGGACACGCAACGATGCAGGCGTCCACGTTATCGACTTTAGTTCATTGCTGCGACGCTTTCGTGACGGATCCGCGCGTTTCTTCGGAGAGGCGAGACGACGCCAACGGTGGCTATGAAGTGCCGTCGAGTTTATAATCGCGTGCCCGATGCCAACACTAGCGAGATGCGAAAAGCTAACCTTATGCTAGCGTTTTGCTGTTGGTCTGGTTCACCTGAACCAAGTATCACTTGAACGTCGGTTGCTTCGATTTTTTTTCTTTTACGAATGAAGTTGCCCTAGCAACCTGTTGCTCTGAAGCGTTATAGCTTTGATATTCGTCTCACAACTGGTAGCGGCAAAAAACAAAAATCTTTGAAAATTGCTTTGAAGGTATAAATTCATAACGTTTAGTAATTGCTTTATTTGTGGAATTTAACGTCCCAAAACCACGCTATGATTATGAGAAATGTCGTAGTGGAGGGCTCCGGAAATTTCGACCACCTGGGGTTCTTTAACGTGCACCCAAATCTGAGCACACGGGCCTACAACGTTTCCGCCTCCATCGGAAATGCAGCCGCCGCAGCCGGGATTCTATCCCGTGACCTGCGGGTCAGCAGCCGAGTACCTTAGCCACTAGACCAACGCGGCGGGGCGACATCATAACGTTTAGTAGTGCTTCAGATCCACTTAGTTTCTATGTATATGAAAACTCGTAGAGGGAAGGACGGCGACTCAATTTAGAGTATTCTCGATTTTTTAAAACATGATTATGACTTTTTCAGCTTATACACTTGAAAATAAACGCGCACGCATATCTCCATTTCACCGTGACCAAATACAGCCGGAGCAGGCCCGTAGCCAGGGGTGCGATGGGGGGCTAGGGGCTCGACCTCCCTCCCCTCACAGAATTTGGAAGAATGGGGGTATAAAGTCACGGCCAGCAGTGCCTTCGTGCCCGGCAAAATATTGTACATCTTCGTTAATCGAATGTTACAATATTTCAAGGTTAAGTTATATTGCGACTACCCAACCTATTCCGAGGCGTTGCTTCGGTGAGATGAGAAGCGAAGCGATTTGCTTTAGCTTAGAAAAATTAAATGAGGACTTCAGAAGCCATTTCGCCAGCTGAAAATCACGTCAAACGCACCAGCTCACTGCGTCAGACACAAAGTCAAATGGTTGATGCGTGTACGCTGAAGGCAAGGGAGCTGCCACACACTCAAAACACAATAGCGTTGCTTCGTGGTTCACTGCAAATGCGTATTTCGACAGACTGTTCATTTTCTCGGCGAGGAGACAAGAAGAACGGGGTGGCCTTCCCAAGAATTCTGCATCTGACAGCCACTTGCGGTTTAACGCTGCGCAGGACTGACGCACGACACTTCGTGGCGATTGCTGCGATATTGAATGTCGAAAAAAAATGAAGACAGAGGAAGATTCATTTTGAAATCGATGGAATAAGAAAGCGTGTTTGGGAATTCTGCAAGCTCGGGCATTTTTCTCCGATTGCTTTTTAAGCTTTGAGTAAACAAATATTTAAGCATATCAGACGGTGTCATTTGAGGCACGTCCATTCACGAAGTAACTTTTTGAAAAGTGCAGCATGAAATCGAGTGCGGCCTAACAGCGAGTCTGGGAATGTAAGATAATAAGCTTAATAATAACGCAGCTCTGGCGAATAAAAACCACATATAAACGTAAAAATAATAAAATAATTCATCAGTCGTTTTTGAAGGCAGCAAAACTGTTGAATGCAATAAATTGTTTAACAAGAGGTATTTCCCCAGTGTCGTGTAAAATGGATAATCACTGTGTAGGTAAAAATTACGTGGTGAGGCAAAACATCTGTTGTTCATTTATGACATAATGACTTTTGATGTTTAACGTCTCAGAACCACAATAAAATGGTGAGGTACACCACAATGAAGGGCTCAAGAAAATTTCGACCACCTGAGGTTGTTTAACATGCACTTGAGTCTTACTACAAGGGCCTCAAGCTTATACGTACGCCTTTTTGATAATGCAACCACAACAAATGCTGTAGTTCGAATCCACGACTTTTGGGTCAGCAAAAGAACAAACACCATAATTACTAGACCTACGTGGTCTAGTAATCCGTGGTCTAGACCTACGTGGTCTAGACCTTCGTGGCCCATTTATATACTGCATCGCTGAGAGCTCCGGTGGTTTTCTTGTTCATTAACCTAAAGGGGAAAGCAGGTCTCAATCGATACTCTTGCTTCATACTTTAGGTGGTTAGCAAATCGCTATAATTTGCCTCATAGTTACAACAGTATGCCAATTTTACAGCAAAGCTATTATTATCTACTTTTGCCATGAGTCGTAGATAGAAAAGTATCGTCCTTATCAGCTGGCGCGGGCTAAATGACCATCCAAGCATTCTTTACAGGCGGTAAACGAAAGAAGATGAAACGTGCCCACCCCCTCTGCTGTGACCAAAGATTCAGTGACTTGGTGCAAGCGTCGGAATGTTTTTTTTATCATATCAATGTAAAGAACTACAATCCGCATATAATTACTGAATGCCGTAAAAAACGATCAGTGCCAACAGGTTGCTGCACAGGTATAGAACAAAACAGCACGATAGCTGTCTTTACTTTTTTTTTAACACCATGCATCAAATACAACTCCTCAACCTAATCGGAAGTTGCTGAATCATGATAAACATCCACCCATTTCGGCGGATTTCATCGCGACTCATCTAGAGGTCGCGAGTTCGATTCCAGGCATCAGTCAACGTATTCTAAGACGGGTATACTTTAGAGACGCTGAGGCACTTTAGATTGGGTCACCAGATCACGAACCAAAAGAGGTCTGAAATGAAAAAAAAATGAAAAGAATCACTTCCATCGCTGCCTCAGTTCTAAAAGTTGGCATTTTCGCTTAGCGCTTTCACCCCTGGTTTTATTTTAAACTTCCGTGGTGTATTTTGTTGCCACGGAAGAAAATCCAGCTCAGTTTATCATCCAAAGTAGCCGAGTCAATATTTCTGCCGTTCCTCTTCTTGACGCTAACTCTTACTTTAACGAGGCCTTGTTTCATTATCCTCAGATCTCTTACAGTATGAGTTGAAAAGCACAGTGCAACTAATGCCACAAGCAATGCAAGTCCAAAGGGACTTAATATGTTCCCGACTTGTAGAAAAGAGTGGCTGTCTTTCATTACACGCACAAAAAATATTGTAATTAAATTACAGCATTTAACTTACAAATGCCTACTGGCTGCTTATCAATAGCAAGATGGGTTTTGCAGTGCATACGAAAGCACACTAACATTGAAAGTACTAAAAAAAAAGTGTGCCCTTGCTCATTAAGAAGGAACACTTTTTTTCGTTGCTATAGAGAAGTCGTTCTGGGTATATTACTGCAAATAACGACTCGTTCAGCAGCAAACAATACTAATAGTCTAGTTGGGTGCTGTCTAATCTTTAAGGCAAAAAAAAAGTAAGCAACACAGATAATTGAAAGTGAGCAGCAAGGAGACCCTACATGCCCTTTTTGACGTTGTTTCTCTCGCCCCGCTGTTTAGACCACCGGCGCCGGGTGTATCGAGAGTAATTTGGCGATAACAATGATAAAGCGGGAAGCCATTTGATTTCTAAATTGCTGCCCTAGTGCTAATTCACGCCCAACCATTATAGTCATTTCTTTATTTTTAGTTTCTTTTTAACGCAATGTCGTCGTGTCGTGAGGTCGTTAGCTAAAGCACGACAAATGAGGAGCCAAACAAGATGAGACACGCACGTTAGCAAGTAGTGCAGTTATCGTTTTGTTTCTCTTATCAGCGATTATATAATGACAGGCACAGTAAAAACAAGAGTTAAAGGTCATCCGATGCGTGATAAAGAACTCCCCTCTCCCCCCTTATTTCTGGGATCTTGACGAAGGGACAAAATTACTCCGCACTTCAGAGACATTCGGAGAATATAAGGGCGAAACAGAAACACGTTGCGTCCTTCAGTTGTCGGTTCAAATTGCGGGCCCCTCTGCGTCGCTATAGCGTCGCGACCCGACCACCTCCGCTGTTATGGGAAAAGACAGTCACCCCCCACCCCCCTTCTGTCCTCTCTAATGACTGCATCGGCTCATTACAGTTCATTAGGGGTAAAACACGAAGCACAATATTCCGCCTTGCAAACTCGCATTTCGTGGGGTCCATGCAACCATAACGTCTTTGATTATTTTTTTTTGAATTACTCCAAACAGTTTTGCTCCTTTTGCGGTCACGTTAAGGTCGCGCTCTGGGAGGAATGGGACTTCATTGTTCTGTCGCCTGTATCCGTAATTCCGCACGACTTGTCTGTCTTCTCGTGTCCAGACGGGTGCATTATTGAGCATACTTCGGAGAATACATAAGTAGCCACGTATGCTACGCGAGTGCATCGAAGAAGTCATTGGGGACGAAGACGCCAGAACTTCCTTGTTACGTTAAGGGGCGAGGTGAACAGTGAGCCCTCATTTTAACTTCCATTGTCGTCAGCCACCTCGTTAGCGCGAGTGTTCCTCTTCGGCTTCTAATTACACTGAAATGACACCAATGTGCGTTGCTGATTGTGATGCTTCGAAGGCTGTCCGGTGTTTCTCTCGTCTCTGCACTCAATATCTTTGCCATTTTTGCATTGACATCACCCACAGTTCCCTGACATTCTTAGTTCCTCTTTTTATTTCGTAATTTTTGTTTTGCGCGCTCTCTCTTCTGAAGCCTAGCAAATGACTTCAACTGTGTGGCTTTTTTCGCTCTCTCTCTTTCACGCGTAATGCTACCTCCTCGCCACAAGGACACATACTTCCTTATCTAGAGCCTCACAAGTAACGTTCACAAACACACACACACACACACACACACACACACACACACACACACACACACACACACACACACACAGGCACGCACGATTGCACGCACGGGTGCACATACGCCATGCACTCGCACACGTATACAATCATATCTTGACGAAGGACCTATCCACATTTCGTTCACCTAAGTATGCGAACGACCTGAAAACTATTATACATTTCTGTTTTTCGCAAAACCTTCGTGAATACCTGACGTAGAACTAATGGCAATAATTTAGTTTTTTTTAAAGAAACCTCGCATGCTCAAGTGCTATAGATGTTGTTTTTGGGAATGCTTCACTTGCTCATTGCGACTTTTTTCAGGCTTCTTTTCAAAGTTACAGTTGTTTATTATATTGATGCTTCTAACGAATGACTGAATCACACTGATGCATCCGCTTACTCTGTCTGACTGACCACATTGAGTTCTTATCTTGATTTTCTGCGTGTGAAATTCATAATAAAGATTGGTATATGCTTTCTTTAAAAACATCAAATGTTCAGAGGTTGCGGAAAGCACAGTATTATTTACATAAGCTACAAAGCTAGATAGAACTCGGAATTGTTGAAGGGATTGACAATAACTGTGCATATTTTCATACTTATATTTTACTGACGCTATAAATATATTTATCGAATAAAAATTCATCTGTAGGTAAATTACTCTGCAGAAACCTCATAGATACTCAATGGTAATTGTTGAGGAGGCGTACAGCCCATGCATCGCATTTTCTGCAACTTTGTATTCCAAACAGCACTTGTCGCCACATAGAAGCGATTTTTATTATATTCTTCCAGTTTTATCACCTGTGACGTTTAATTATTGTCATTTTTTTATTAAGCTTGACGTGTCGTGACCGAATCCAGGCCTCGGCTTTGAACATTGCTGTCAGATATAAAAGTGAAATCTTCCGCCTGCTGCACATTGGAGAGACGATATAAAATGGAAGTGATATAAATTATCATCCCCTGCAATGTGTTTCTGAATTATCTTGGATTGGGAATGCTAAATAAAATTTTAATTTGAGTAACTTTCTGCAAATAATTGCTTGCTCTTTCTAAGTTATTGGCTCATTCATATCTGCATACACGTGCACATAGGCATGTCTGCTTTCTCAACATTTTTGCCAGCTGTAAAAAAAATTCTATGCATTGTGCACTAACAAGTGGTTACATATCTGTAAAAAAACATACACAGAATTAAGAATCTTTGCATTTCTTCCATGAACTCCGCTCTTTAATCTGCGTCGAGGCTAGAGTTTCCAAAATATTTTGCCACACTGATTCTTTCTTTTATTTTTTATGAACGTCATCCTTTTACTTGTGTCTGTTTTTTTCTCTTGTTTTTGTGAATTACTCCCCTTGAATCTTTTTATTTTCTTTGTTTTTTCTGAAATATAACGTGATTGGGCAAGGAACATGTTAGCGTTCCTCGTCACTCAGTGCCTTTTTTTTTTCTGCTGTTTACGTAAGCAGCGCGCTACAAAGCGCGGCACAAATCTGAACGTGCCCTCTCGCTTGCGCAAGCACTGCTTTCTGGATTTCTGGAAAACAAGGCGCCTCCCTGTGTTGCTGCTTCCTGCCCGGTCCTCCCCCGGCGCGACCGTCGCAGCGCAACGTGTAATTCTCGCTTCGTATTCATCTCGAAGGGTAACTGTGCACGCACGGTGCTCTCGATACGAATCTCCAATCCTTCCTTCTCTTCCCCTTCGTGTGAAAACGAGAGAGGGCGGAGCGCGCCAAAACAGCCTTTGTTTATTCAGCGCCGAGCTTTCGAGATAATCGCCGGCGTACTCGCCGAACTCACTCTTTTAGTTCGGAGCTGTACTTCTTCTTTCTTCTCGCCCGTTCGCACCAATGCCTGGCGCTACTAGCAAGGGGGCAGATGGGAGTGGGGCTCGAGGTTTGGCTCTCCTCACCATCTCTCCAACACACGGGCAGAAGCAGTGAATGCTCTGGGGAAAAAAAGAAATCCGCTGCGATCGCTCGACGAAATAGGATTGCTCCGCTAGGTCCATTTCCAACGGCCTTTCGCCCATTCCACCTTCCCTCTGCATTGGCGGACGCCTCACTAAACGTGAGAGATTACTATCAAGAGGAGACGGCTGAATGTGCGCACGAGGGATTCATATCTCGGTTTTTGGAACCGGCCTCGGCGCACGCTCGCGAGGTTTGTTTAAAGATATCGGAACAGGCCCACGCGCCGTGCCCTCCCGCCGGCTAGGCCTAAGCCATTGCGTCGTGCCTATTCGGCGCCGACAGGACGTGCACGGCGCGCGACACGACGCCTCCTCCGGCGCGCGTACGACGTTATAGCTCTCGACGCCGTCTCCTGCGTGTTTACAGCGGATGTCGGCTATTCTTTCGGGCTGTGTATGCGTTCGCGTAGACATACGCAGGAGGAGGAGGGTGAGAAAAGTGGCCGGTTATTTAGCGGCCAAGTCGTGCGTGACCCCGTATGGCCGGCGAAGACGAGGGCGTGATGTATGTATACGGAGTCGTAAAATATTTACCGCGCTAGCTCGCCACCCCGGCTGACGCGACTATGAGCCGCCCGTGGAACGACGTGACGCGTCTGCAGGAGCGCCGCGGTGCGTGCGCGAGATTGCAGGCTCGGAACTCGAAGCGCCATTGCGGCAAGCGAATAAGCGAGACTCGAAGGCCCACGTCGTGTGGAAGGAAGCGAAAGCGCGACTCGAAAGCCACGACGAGAGACCTGGATGGTCTCGTGTCGACCAGGCCCTAGGTCTGTCGCTACTGCTATTTAGGACTCTCGCAGCGCCATGAGTCAGTCTTTCAGGGAGTCCACAAGTGGCCTTCTAGAGCACCGCACCCATAAAGGATTCATGCAGCTTCGCCATCACCTCTTTTTCTCCCGTGTTTCTCCGCTTGTGCGCTTTAGTTTTGGTTATCTTGCTCTTTTGCTTCCTCTGCACAGCCTGTAAGAGACAACTTCGCGCTTTTGAGCCCTTAGGCACGAGCGAATACCACACTGTGCTGCTGCTTTTCTGTTCCTCAGAAGCAAGGAAACCTGTACGATGTCGTTAAGTGCGGATTAGGCGATGCTGCGCGCCACGGATACAGACGTGCCTGCTCGTCAAAAGAAATCGAGCCACGTGTTGAAGTCCCATGGTGGCACGAAAAACACTGTCGGTCGATGCACACTTGCCGCTGGTTTGTCCACGGCTTTTTGTTCTTTCAAGCCTAAATATAAGTGGTTTAGGTTAGGAATGAGAACCAACATGCACGTTGCCAAGATCAAGTGCATGTGGCGCGTACTTGTGCTTTTTAAAGGGAGAAAACAGGCCGAGAAACGCTCACGTAAAATCAGTCAATCACCAAAGTAATCCCAAATACAGATTTAACCCCACGTCTTTAGCCTATCCATTTCAACCTATGAGAACTTTGTAGTGCTTTAAGCGCAGTGTTTACAGCTGCTCGAACTATACACACGCATTACAAACAGCTAAGTTCCAATGAATCTGTCTGTCGTGGAAGAAAAGGCTGTCGTGCCTTTGCAGATAGAAATTACTTTAGATAATTCTTTCATTCTTGTAAAATAATGAGAACTCACCATATACAAAGTCGGTCTTAAGAAGATGTTTCCATACTTTCTAGCCTAATATGAACAAGAACATTGACAATAAAGTCGTGGTACTGTCAGCGTCATGTAAAACTCGAACAGCGGCAAGAATTCGCATAGGCGCATAGCGCGCCCTCCAGTATAGTCGACATTTACAGGCGCGCGCCTCCAGTTTGGCAGCATTGCGCGTATGCGTGCCTGTACACGGTGATAACTGGGTGGCGCGCACGATACCATTCAGAATGATTGCGGTAAGAATGAACCGTAAGAATGAACCAGCTCGCCCTACAAGTCACTCTACTGAGAATGCTTTGTGTTCTACTCGCGCTTGCTTTGAAGCCGGTAGTACGTCAATGTCAGATGTGTAGAAACGAGCTTCGACAGACAGATTGATAATTCAAAAGAATCACCCAGTTATATTTTACATCTAAATTTTGGCGCTTTCTATTGCTACACACATTAGTTATTACTTGAATGTAAACATTTTGACAGAAATCTGTCTGGATAGGTAGAAGATTTAGAAGATTTAGGATATCGACTTCGACGACCCTAGAAACAGAAGTGGATCTAAAAAGAAGGTGCTTGCTCGAGTCTTGGCACATTCATAACGCAATATACGAACAGCTCAACCTAAAAGTAGTTACAGCGTAACTAAGGCAGCAAAAAACAAAAATAAAAAATGCTTTTTTCTATCCTTGTTTTTTTTTTTTGCTTCCGTGGTTACGCTGTTACTATACTTCTAGGTAGGGCTGTTCGTATATTCAGATATGTTCTACCAACTTGCCCAAGTTCCTACGCTTCATAACTACATTCATAACACAGCTGCAAATGTGAAATGGTCCCCGGGAACACGCCCTCAGTATACGTTCACGGACTTCAAAACGGGAGGGAAAGAGAAAGCTGGTGACGCGGTTAAACAAGATGGGGAGTTGTTACCATGACCAACGCAGTAGCGACCTGAGAAATGAACCAAATCGGTGCCGCAACGTCCGGTTATCTACGAACTTGGCTGGAGCCATTTCAACTTCCTAAATTGGTTATTTCTTTATTTTATCTACCTGCGCTGGTTTCTTCACGACCTGACCCTTTGGCCGGTTTAGGGGTTTCAACTTCCAAAGTGACTCAGTCTACGAAACGTCGTGTAAGAGACTCCCGGATGACTTCGAACACCTGAGGCCCATTAGCGTGCTCCTAAATATATGTACAGAATCGACCACTCATAGAAGGAACACCTCCTAAGTATTCAAGACAGTAAAACAGGAACGTTTACTTGACGAGACAAATGCCCTCTATTTGACGGCCAGCTGAAATGTTTACAAAGGCAATAATCATTCACCGAAATCAGTATCAAGCGTTATATTCCTAGATTTTAATGCTAACTACAGGTGTCCTCCTTGAGTGTGGATGGCCCTGTGCACGGGAGTGAAGTATTTTGTCGCCATAAAAATGCGACCGCCACAGGCATGATCAAACCAGTGTTTTTAGAAAAGTTCAGCTGACCAGTCTCGTATTTACTGAGTCACAACGGAGGCCTACCATATTAACGTGTAGAGCGATGACCACGACAATAATGTTGATATTTGTGGCCGACAGAACACAAAAACAATAAATTGATTAGCCAGCTACACTTTTTCCCCAAAAGTATAACACTCCATCCTGTAAAGGTCTTTCAGGCGCTCACCACTTAGCTGAAGCACATCGTGTGAACTTGATGACTTACTTTGATTAACTTGCGCCCTCTCATTCACTTACGCGCATTTGTGTCTCCATCAACTGAGGGAGGCGAAATGAAAAGGGTGTGTCTCGTGAAGCGCGTCATCTCCACCTGAACGTTCGCGTCATATGCGTCATCCAGGAGGTGCTAACGAGAACAAACTTGCTTCTAAAGCAGCCGAAACGGATTCTTTGTATATTATTTTTCAGTGCCCTCAGAAAGGGGACTGCGGGGTTTTTCAGGAGTGGGGCTTGGCGGTAAAGTGCAGCTACGGCTATAGACAAACAGCGTGGCAAACAGAGGAGGGCTCTGCCCCGCTATAGTCTGCCGAGATAAAAGACAGCGCTGGATGCAAACGAGCCGGTGTCGAGAAAATTAGCGCGCCACGCTTCTGGGACCCCTCCAAACATCATCCCTCCAGATGCCTGACGGTGCACTATAGGGGGCGCTCAAGCAAGCAGTGTCAAGTCTCCAACAAACGGGGAAAGAAGGGGAACGTCCCCCGACATCCGACTGCACATAGGGCATCATCGGGCGCCCCACCGGTATAGTGTTGTGCCCACTTTTTGCCGCGTTTTTCTTTATTATTGCATCGCTCCGCGTACAGGAGAACCGCGCTCGGAGCTGATTAATTTTCTCGGTGATGCGACAAAGGGACGCGCGAGAAAGGACGCGCTCGCCAAAAGTTCCATTGCCTCCTTGTACAAGTGCGCACCCCTTAACGCCACGCTGGCTGTGGACAATCGCCATCCGGTTGGGAGGCGTTTGCCGTCCCTTTCTATGGACTTTTTCCTTTGAGCACCGTCTCTCGTCGTCGTCTTCTTGTCCTTCGCGGAACCCTCTTCGTTTCTACAGTCCTCTACAGTCCTTCGAAGCATTCGTCATATCAAAGTTGGGATGGTCCGCTGACTTTCCCTTTCCTTCACGGCTCGTCTAACCTTCTTCCCATTGCGAGACTACATGTTCGCGCTCGAGCCAGCCGGTCCAGCCTGCATGACTAGCTCATAATGAGGAACGTGGATCCGGGCCGGTGATGTCGCTCGCCTGTTTTTCTCTCTCTCTTAACGAAGCAGCCAACGGCCCACGCGATTCGAGAACTCGGTGGGATGTCTTCGTTTGAAGGCGTAGGTGTGGTCGCTCCGGCGCAGGAGGGCCTGTTAATATACGCTCGCCCTGAAGCAAGTGTAACAAGCCGTGTGGTCTTGCGTTTCAAACAACTTCTGATGGGTGCGCGAAGCGTGTGTAGACGCTGCAAGTTGGTCGTAGTGGAAAATGCGCAGGGATTCAAAATAGAAGGACACGATGGAAATAAAAGACTATAAAGCGCACAAGCGAAGGCTTCTAAAGTTTCACGTCACTCGGGAAAGCTAAGGACGACGTTCTTTGGCTAACCGCCACTCACAAAGCGAGTGGAGTGCTTCTACCGCACGGCCGACGTGCATATAACGAAGCCTGTCTAAACATTTCGGTATACGTGTGTCAAATAAGATTCCAAAACGGAAGGGAGTCGTCAGATTTACTCCAATAAAAGTAAAACTTGTAATCCCGACGCATATAAGCTTGTACGATAACAATAAGATCTCTTTATCAGTCCATTTTTTTTCGTGAGAGAGAAGTAAAGACAGACGTCATTTCTTTATAGGATGATAACGAAATGACGTTGCCAGCAAGCGTTGTATAGCGCTGCTGCCTGACTTTTAGAAGTGTGGTTTTCCGGTGCACCGCAACGTTTTTTCTTCGGAGCCGATCTGCTCCGAAGACTTTCTTTCCTTGAGCCAGGTTGAGTGATTATCCATCATCTTCGAGCGGAGAAGAATGAGCACCGGGTGGAAGCAACAACTACACCACGAACTTTAAAGAAAAAAGAGCTTTAGCTCCGTGCTTTGTACTAGATTCTATATTTATTTCCAACTCTCATGCAGCACTAATCCGGCCGTCATATAGTGGTGAACGGAATGCCTCATAAAAGACGGACATTGAAGAAACACCCGTAGTTAAAGAAAATAATAATAAAGTTCCTCCATATAGGAACGGGCACTTCGGCGCAGCAATGGGCTCGCGTTCTCTGACGCTAAGTCAAAGCTGAGTTGGCAGCGCCAAGCCGGTGAGACGGGAAGCGGGCAAAGCACGAAATAAAGATTATTCAGGTTTCAAGCAAGAAACTGCAAGTGGCTGCGTGGAGCAGAGGTGGAGGGAGGCGGAAAAACACAAGATCTCTTCGGAAACACGACGAAACCGATAAAAGTAAGCAAGAACGGAGTTGAAAAAGAGCGTATAGGAGGGAACGTTGATCACGAAGGAGTTCCTTTGGCATACGAGTTAAAGTCTGCACTGCAAAAGCGTTGGCTGACTCCTCTACTCTTCTTCGAGCTGCGGAAGAAAACGGCGGCAGCTTTTTCGTGTACCGATAAATACACACAGAAAGACGCGCACGCCGCCACTTGTTCACACACGTACACCGAAGTTATATTCTGCTGGCGAGACGAAGGAGTGATGCCTGCGCTAGGAAATTGGACCTGAGCTTGAAGGATTTTCGGGAAGGAAAGGCAGAAAATAAGGAACAGAACTAAGAGAGAGAGAGAGAGAGACCGCGATCGTATGCTTTGGGGACGTAAGTGTTTCGCTCTTTATTTCCCAACGGGAATAGGCGCGCGTGGGGATAACGACATAAGCAAGAAAGGAAAGAAGTAAGAGTAGAGGACAAATGGGGAAAAGAAAAGGGGATGAATAAGAAAGGGGAGGTTGTGTTTCTGCCTCTTGTCTTCCTTCGTCTAGAAGAACGCGGGAAACGAACGCCCTGTTGCAGCTCGCCGGGACCGGATTCCAACGGTCGCACTCGCAGCATCTCCCGCTAAGAGCGCCGAAGGAAACTCTCCTTGGTCGTACTGACAATAAGGGAGAGCCATTATCGCAATCTGTTCGGAGACGCAGTTTTTTGTTGTTGTTGTTGTTGTTTCCCCCATTCCTCGCCTGTTTCTCTACCCAGACGCCACCCATTTGTTTGCGTCGGCTGCCGAAACGCGACTTCTTTTCTTTACAGACCGCCGTGCCGCATACATGTATACGGTATTCTGTAATCGTTAAACACACGTACGCACCGCCAAAAGGCTGCACTGAACGTGGTACCTGAAATGCGGAAGCAAAATGAGTCACGGGATAGCGAGGAAGTGTCATATAACAATGGGACGCGCTAGTACAAAGAACACGCATGGTTATGCCTGAAACGACGATGTGTGCTTATACGAGAAAATGGTTGCTGTTTATTTACTGCATCTCGGTTACGAAGCGTTCTTTCGCTCGACACACTCTTAGGGCAGCACGCGGGCCCCTTTTACGAGCGTGCACGATGGATCGGAGCAGCACAGGGCGGGCGTGTTTACGTGGTGAACGTGGCTTCAGCTAGCAAAATAGCAGCGTGTGAACAAGCACGCAGCATCGCTTTACTGGACACAGCGCGTCATTGATTCGGCCATGTCTTGCTTTGATAGTTGTAGAATCAGGAGCACTTAAGAGGCGCATCGAATGAATTCAGGCGAGAATATAGTCATGGTTACTGAAACGCCGCTCCTGCTTTACGTTAGCGAAGGAGACAAACGAGGTTGACGTGGGACTGCGCTTCGCGAGCTGCTCTTATTAGACACTTTTCTTTGGGCGTACGTAACGAGCCTACGTACGTGGAAGGATGCGTTGCGTACGCTGAATGCGAAGTGCTCAACGACACGATTAGTTCACCGTGTTGACCGTACCGACATACGTTTGGTTCAAATAGACGTGTGTTCTTGGCAATAAAACAGCTTTTGGGTGCTTTTTAGCGCCCTCGTGAGGTAGCAGCGCGACATCGTCCCTCAAAGTAAAATATACTGGGTTTGTGCCGGCTGTGTTGCTTTCTGCGTTCGACGCGGTCGCTGCCGTTTTGCTATCTGGTTCCTATACCAATCGAGATAAGGCGAGAACGTCACGCCACGTACACTTCGCCTTGTCACGTTTACGCACGCCACGTTTTTTTTTTCGGGCGTACGCGCGCATATCTGGAATCGATGCGTTACGTACTGCACATGCGAAGTTTTCTCCCGTGGCAGTGCTGCGTACGTGGGCTCGTTACGTACGCCAAACTAAAAGTGTCTGTTACCTGAAATGCGTTCTGTAGCGGGCAACTCGACTACAGTTTTGACAAGCGTGGGCCGAATAGGTATACTTCTTGTAACATTCTTTCGTTGGATGACACAGGCTTTATTAAAGCCCAGCAGAGGTGAAGGGCTGTGTGGTGTCCAAGAAAGAAACAGCTGGTTGATCGCATGGTCTTGCGGCACGAACATTATTATAGTATGAAACCCGTGGACACATGAGAACCTACACGATAAGTCTTCGTATAGTGCAGTTATAGAAGGGCTTGATCTATTGACAACCTCTGTGTGCCTTTCGCTCACTAAACCTGCACTGCCAAGCGTTAGTCACAACGGCGCACTGTATCTTTTCTGGAAATATAAATGCGGCTTGAGCAAAATACACTGCTAGGGTGAATAACTGGGTTTAGTATAACGCACATCTAATAAAAGCACTGACATAGTGTGCATGTATACAGGAAGACTGATTGATTGATATGTGGCGTTTAACGTCCCAAAACCATGATTATGAGAGACGCCGTAGTGTAGGGCTCCAGAAATTTCGGCCACCCGGGATTCTTCAACGTGCATCCAAATCTTAGCACACGGGTCTACAGCATTTTCGCCTCCACCGAAAATGCAGCCGCCGCAGCTGAGATTCGATCCCGCGACCACAGGAAGATGTTGCATCATCATCATCCTCATCATCCTCATCATCATCATCCGCTTATAAACAGGAAGACGACTATAGGTGGTGTTCGTTAGCTGCCACCCGATCAACAGTGTACTATCCTGATCAATCCATCCGTCCATCATAAAACTTTATGTTTACTTCATAACGACGACCGATCTCAATTATGACCTCTAGTTTACCCTTTAGTGTGAAAGTTGATTTAATTTTATGCCAGAAAACAATTTGGTCACTCCCTTTTAGCTTGCTGTTGTCTTCTACTGCGTCTCCCATTCCCCATCCATTACGTACGTAGCTCTCTCAATGGTTTATCTATCCAATGCATTACGTTGCCAGCCCAGGTTCATTTCATTCGCTCAATGTCAACTAGTTTATCGGCTACCTGTTGTGTGTTCTCTGACCCATGCTGAAAGGGGAAAGAGAGAGAATAAGGATGAAAAAAAGGCAGGGAGGTTAACCATGGCTGAGCACGGTAGGCTACCTTGGTCTGGGGAGAGAGTCAGGGTTAAATTTTCTTATTGTTATACCGATATTTCTACCTTTAAGGCAACAATTTCACCACAGCTGTGTGGTCCCCTGATTTCTTCGAGTTTCTCCGTCATTTTACAAAATTAAACCTCGCATGATGAAGACGGCAATATCCCATTACTTTAAACCTTTTGCTTTGAATATTGCCAAATAATGCTCTCGCTTAAGTACTAACTAAATACCTCTCATACTACTGACCTTAGTTCTGATATAGTGGTTAACCTAGCATGAATTGAAAATTTACACTTCATGGTAACCATGGTATCAAAAATGATTCCCGCAATTACCTGAATTCTAGAATAGAAAATACTGCACATTAAAAAAAATGGCAGCATATCCACGGAGTGAATGATGGAGAGTGGGGCGAAGCATTCGTCCGTCCATGCGTCCGTCTGTGTGACCGTCCATGCGTCTGTTTGTGCGCCCGTCCCTGCGTTCTTTCGTGCATCCGCCCCTGCGTTCGTTCATGCGTCCATCCATGCATCTGTTTGTGTGTCCGTTCGTTCATCTATTCAACACTCCAAGTCCCACCATCTCGCATCTTTTTATCATATATTCCCCATATAGAAGCACCGCCATCCAGCGGACATTCCAAGGACTAAACGAGAGGTGGCACACGCACACTTTCTTACGGCCTGCGCTTTGGGTCCACTTCCCACCTTTAACCACCTCGAGTTCATGGTATATTCTAGTTCACTGTATTCATGGCACTGCGACCAAACGCTCGCTAAACCTTTCGAAAACCAAGGAGGTTACGCCCAGCGAGTATAACGTAGCAACCTTTCCCTGTCAGATAGGGCTCAATTTAGATGCCAATGGCTGCTAATGAGAAATGAGAGACAGGAGAATTCTGCTTTTACTTTCTTACGGCTTGCGCTTCGTATCTACTTCTCATTTTTAACCACCTTGAGTTCATTCATGATATATACAAGTTCATTGTATTCATGGCACTGCGGCTCAACGCTCGCTAAACCTTTCTAAAGCTAAGGAGGTTACACCCAGCGAGTATAATGTAGCATCCCTTTCTTGTCCGATAGTGCTCAATGTACATGCCAATGGCTGCTAATGGAGATCGCAGCGTGCGCGTTGACTAAAAGCCGAATGCTCATGTCTCTCATTCCCCATTAGCAGCCATTGGAATGTACATTGAGCACTATTTTTTATTGTTAAACAACGCACAGAAGAAATCTCTCACTGGCACCACCTTGGAGGTCAAGTGTTATACCTATTTCGGGTATGTGCCACTGGTGGTTACATACGAGGGACGCCCAAGCCACGCCATAAGGAGCTTCGCTCCTAAAAGAATAGTCTCTGACAACGATTTATGCAAACCACTAATACTGCATAGCGAATCTTTTCGTTTCAAATAAACAAACAAATTGAATATGTTTTACCGTAGTTAAATTGGTGAACGCACTATGTAGGTTTGATTCACGCGTTCTGCAGGAAAGTTGCCTTTTCGGTTACCTTAACTTCCTAAACACCTACACCCTTCGAATGAAAGGAGCAGTTATGTCCTCTGTACTTTCCATAGCTTCATAGCGTATCCGCTTGTCAAATGATTGTGAGCGCACACGCTCTCCGAGCTTCGTACAGAGCTTCGTGTAGAATGGAGAACCTCTCGAGGTGTTGGTGGCGCCTTCGTGTTTCTCTTCATCGTCGTCGTCCTCACTGAAATTTTTTCTTAGCAATTAATCGAGTGGACGCTGGTCATCTCTCAATTGTGTTGATCAATAGCAACATGTGGCGCGTATCGTGTAACCGGCAAAAGAGCAAACGTCCACTTGCGTAAGACAATATATCTTCGTATCACAGACCCCGTTCAACGCTGGTCAACCCAGCGCGCAATTGTGCGAATGTGCGGCGCTAGATCCTTCAGTTCATTAAGTTTGTCATACCGTGGTCTCTATACGAAGACGCTGGGCAGGTGCTACGGTACGTTTCTGTGCATTACAAAGTCCTCTTGCTGCGGTTATCCCAAGGACAAGCTTAGAGAATTCGAAAATTTATGAGCGCTGCTTGCCCAGCGTGACTCCTGGGTAATGGTTTCTGCGCCGGAGGTGAGGGTATAGCGTGCGGTCTCTCTCTCTCTCTCTCTCTCTCTCTCTCTCTCTATATATATATATATATATATATATATATATATAATATTTTATTTATTTATTTATGTGGCTGGATAAAGAAGGGAACGAGACGCTGCTCATTATCTTGGGCCCCATTAAAAACGCCGTGCACGCTAAGCGATTACACGTGCCATACTGAGGCGACCCACCCTGCGCTTCCGTGTCATTGGTTTTCTAAGACGCGCTAAGAACACCAAAGCTCTTACGTAGTTGCGCCCTTGTTGTTGTAGTGAATGAATTGATGAATGAATCACTCAATTAAGGAATCAATAAATCAATGAATCAATCAGTAAATCAATCAACCAATCAAGTGCAGAATTCTGGCGTTAGTAGCAATCATCAGTGTGGCACGGAAACCAGGAGAATGAATGAATATATATATATATATATATATATATATATATATATATATATATATATATATATATATATATATATAACAAAGCATATAATGAAAGAAGGCAATTATGCAACTATTTCAATAATTCACTAGTAAGGTCTCTATTAAAGCATCACCATAAGTCAACGTTGTGCAGCCCGCTCAGCGCACGCCTATATGATGAACACGAGTTACTCCCTTCTCTCTCTTTCTTTTTTTCACACACACACACACACACACACACACACACACACACACACATTATTATATTCCCCTTATCACCCAGCGTTCGGTAGCCAACCGGGCATGTGCCGTGTTAACTTCTTTGCCTTCTCTGTCGGTGTTCTTTTTTCTTTCCTTAGAATCCCTGAGATATAAAACCGAGTCTAACGCTTTTCTCGGTGTAGCTAACGCTGCAGGGTAGACGTCGTGGCGAAGAACTGGGAATTAGCCATGATCACGGGATTTGCCTGTTCTGCAGCAAAAAATGATCAGACGGACAATACCTTCCAAACAACCAGTTGGCGCAAATATCCTTTTATATTGCGAAGTCATACTTCGCGTTGTGTGTGTAGCAGCACGTGCTAATCACTGAAATACATGCATTTCACTTTTTTTTATGCCAATCATTTCTTAGCGTACTTCAGCGACTTAGAGCGTACCTATTTACCTATATATCTAGCCGCTTACGTTTGGGTGCTCTTGAGGTCGCCCCCTTAACTTGGCGTGAACAAAAATTAAGCATGGGAGGGTAAGATGGTTTGACCAATATGACGCGCTGGTCAAGACACGGACAACGTCACAATCCCGTCGCGTACGTTGTCAAACCCTTTCCACCAGACAGTGGCACATACTCACGGGCGAGTATGTGCTCGCTGCGGGTATGTGCCACAGGTGATTGACACTTAGTATCTACCCAGGAATGACGAGAACACACATGGGCAATTTTAACGCGTTATCGTTAAGTAACACCCGACATCGCTAGCGTCGACCCCACGAAGGCATAGAATAAATGTAAGTGTTAAGAAAAACCTGACATAAACAGCGTAGCCGACCTGACCAATGCAAATACTAAATTTGAGGTTCGCAGCAGGAATCGAACCCAAACATTCTGCGTGGCAGAAGAGCATTCTACCACAGAGCCACGCCAGGTCTTGAAACTACTTTTCAAATAGATGCTAATCTTCGTGAAACGTCAATAGTGGTTGCAGTGCGGCCAACCCAATTTTATAAACATTACATATGCACTCCTTTCGTGTACAGCCGTCACACGTCGTGTTAACGTCAATTGTGGTGAGGTGTCATGCGCTGAAATTGATTTATGTATCAGTGTCAAGGGCCAACATCTTCGCGAGCATCAGCGCTTCATATCAGCTTCTTGTCTTGCTAAAACACATTTCCAGCTGACATCGTTGTGCAAGTGGAGAACTGGTTATATAAACATGTGCAACTCTTCAACATATGTCTCTGCGTGCAACATTTGTACATATATTTAGCGTCATTTCATGACGTGTCACTGAATAAAAAAAAATTCAACACAGCCACCTTCCCTCCCCGTGCTTCGCATAAAGTTGATTCCCAGATTTGTGGGATCTGCCCATTTTTTTTTAGTAGTGGCCTTTTTCTCTTTATTCTGCAGCATTTAGAAAACCTATGAACCACCCTCCGCCATACATGTTATACAGAAGTGTGGCGGTAATTAGCTGCAATATTAGGAAGAGAGAAGCTCAGCAAGCCAAGAAATGGTAAATAATATAGATGCAGTCAGAAGCAAAGAAAACGTACACAAAAAATGCAACACCTTTTTGCGGAACAGTGCAACGTAATATCATCTAAATACATTGCGTTGGTACAGCTAGGTCCCGTCAGCTGCATTGTCTACTTCAGCCTGCACAGCTATGCTGCTGAGGAAAAACAAATTGGGGGTAACCATCGTCTGCAGGCTTTCGCTGGCTGCTTCACATAAATTCGAAGACTTCACATCAGCCGACGTTCCGTACCAGCAGCAGCAATAGCGCAGTGGAAACTTAATGTTCTTGATCTGCTCTTCATGTCACTTGAATAGGAGATGTATCAGCATGATTGAAATCGCAACAAGGCAAGTGCCTTTCAGATATGAGAGTGCGTTGAAGTTTTTTTTTTTAATTTCATACTGAAATCGCTAAAACGACAGCGTAGAGACAGTCATTCAAAATAAGCCCTCCTTGTTTTCTTCCCTAAATTGCGTAAAGCCGCCTCCGCAACCTTGCTCACTCCGAGCCCTCAGCAAACACATTGTAACTCGGGTGTACACAACTTTAAAAGTATAATAGTCTCCTCGAATAACGCCATAAAGAGCCACTTTTAGTTCCTTACCTGCTTAGTTTTGCGGACGTGACGTTTGAATCCTAATGTGTCGTTCCTATTTGCTCACTTCAACGTCCCTTTCATTGTGCCACGACGCCGGTTGGAAAGGAAACAAAATCTATGCACTCCGCGCTGGCCTCGTCAAGAGTCGCACGTTGGCGTTTCTACAAGTCACCTTCATATATTCTCGCTGAGCTCGAACCTCCGCATCGGCGGAACGATATGCTAACCTAATTTTTGAGATGTTTGCAGAACACGCTTTCTCGGGCACGCAGACGTCCAAGACTCTACGTTGACGTAACCATAAAAAAAAAACAAAAATGAAACGCAAAGGGAGAAGAGAAAAGACTAGTTTTTTTTTTACCTTTATGCAGTGCGCCCCGCGCGAATAGTGTCGATGTTTATTTTAGAATTGTCACCCACTTCATTTACATTTCAAATTCGCAAGACCGTTTCACTAAGGGTGCTCCGTTAGAGAGAGCTCCGGTGAGAGGATGGCGACACATTCGGGCTTGCAGTCGTACCTGCAAAGTCGGAAACAGAAAGCTTCAGCGTAAGACAGTGGCCCCGATATTCTACATACTGCAAACAAGCGATTCTCTTTCGGCCCAGTACGTGTATAAACACGGAAAAGAAATCTCGCCGGTCGAGCGAATTTTGTTCCAAGGCTTGTGAAAATCAGCATCTATAGTTCCTTAGTTGGTTCCCGTGCAATCACTCACCGTTTCACTTCGACACATAGGCGACTGTTTTCGAGTGTCTGCTTTTGCATAGCGCAATGCTAACAACAACGCGAAACTCGTAATTTTTTCAATGCTACGGCACGCGCTGCAGGAAAGCCTGCTCGTGCGAAAGAGTGCAAGAAGAGAACTGCAGCCATTTATACTCGCAATATAGTGAACTCAGTTCTCCTTCACTGTCCTTTAAAACAAAATGGCACCCGAGCTTACGCAGCCCGCTTCTACATACCTTTTCGAAAACGGCTCTCTTGGCACCGCCCTATAGTCCTTTCTGGGCTGCGCTAATCAGCGTGACCCGCGAAAAATGCACGGCGGAGGCTTTTACTTCAGCCTTTGTAATCTTGTGCGCAGCCCAACATGGCGGCGTTCTTGCCCTCCTGTGGAAAGGTGTATACTCCCCGACTTGATGTAAGAAACCGCAGTTTGCTGCTTCAAGATTCTAAGCAGTTCGTGTCTTTGTACTTCTTGTTGTTGAACTTACATAACCGCAACATTTTCGCTCCTTTTTAATGATTGGATGCGCGTATAAGAATTGTTGGTATTACGTGTGGTGCCCGCTATTTTTTCTCACCTAAAGAAACATCGCACAGCAATGATAGGTCGATTTCAGGCTATGAAACTAGTCACACACACACCGCAGTCCACAGGAAACACCGGCTCTAGCGAGGACTCCCCGTTTCGCTTATTGCAAAACTTACGCAAGTTATGCGTCACTTTTCAGTCATACTATGTTGTTATCAACAGAGTATGACAAGTATCTCGTGCTTACGTTTTTCGCAGGTAACTGAAGCTCAATTGATTTATTGACCATTTTTCAAGTTCTTGAGTGATGGTTGTAAGGGCGAAAGAGGATTTTTTCTTAGAATCGTTATAAGTGGCAGCAGATTATTCAATGCGATCAACTCGCGCCGGTTACAGACATAAACGACAACGCCATCAATTAATGGATTGACGTCTAGCATACGTGCATGACCAATTGATTCCAGAACCGAGGATTTCGAACTGCATTTATCAGAACTTTTTTAGAGTGACAGCAGGGCCTCATAGAAGCAGTGGATTCATCTCTTCCCCGACATCTGGTAAAAAATAACTAGATATTCAGGGCATAATAGGGGCTCCACGTGAACAGGCCGTAAACGCTGACGGTCACAAAACAAACTTCTTATGCTGAACGCTCTCTGTACGTTTTCCCCAAAGAGTAAGGAAACGTGAGATTATTCGATATCACTTTAGAACGTGACATCTGTGCTCTCGAGCCCTTTCATTCGCTGTGCGGGCGAATGTTCAAGTTTTCAGCAAAGCATAAAGTTCGTGTAAAACTACGAAGCTCAGTTGTAGTTACGACGGCTCTTCGTGCTATTTTGATAAGACTCACCGGGTTACCAACTTGTGATGAAGTCCAAGCTTTACTAGAGGCGTGTTATTCGGAGAGCTAGGAAGGAGGGGTGCTTAGAAAACTCAGGTTGGTACTATAGAGCCACCGTCTGCAACGCTTCTCAGAGGAGCTAGATCTGGGTCCTCCGGGGGAAAGCGCCGCCAATCGTATAGACGAGAACCACCGTTCGTTCCTCTAAGAGCTGTTACTCGCCACGGTTTTCTTTCTTATTTCCATCTCTTTCTCTTTGCCTATGCCTCTTCCTGGCGGCGTCTCTAAATCCTACCCCCAACTCCCCGAGCAGGCTGTCTCCAGGGTAAATCCCAACGTTGGGTCTTTCTGAAATTAGATCTTGCTTACGTACGTTCGCTATTTACTTTATTTCACAGACTCCTCTCCCCCCGTCTGATCTCTTTTGCCTCTTGCGCTGAATCTCCTGCGGTGCTCCCCACTGTGGGTGCCCTGAAGTACAAGCAGTTACTCGGTGGTATACGCGACGCCTTGCTACTTGCATCTCTTTGGAGTGCCACCTAAGGTTCATTTTTTCCCCCCTGAAAATCATTATTTTCATAAAGAATCAGCGACGCGTGTTGTGCCTCTCTTTTTTGTTGTCTGTATGGCTTCTCCACCGTGCGTAATCAGAACTTTCCAGGCATACCACCGGAGCAGGCTCATGTATTGTTTCCCCTGCCACTACGAATCAAAGATGCAATCAGCGAGAAAAGTACGAATGCCGCACGACTCTTCAGAGGAAAGCAGATATCGGGTCGCTTTTACTGAGTTAACGGGGCACTCCAGACGGCATCGAATGACGGCAACGTTTACGGTGATCATTAACTTAGGATGGGAAACACGAAGAACACACTGTCAGTTCTTACTTATCTTTGTCGTTAAGAGCCCCGCGAAACTACGCTTGCACTCGCCGTACACCACCACGCACCGAAAGCATCAGCGGTGCTTTAAGTACGGCACGCCCTTTCTTGCGTTTCGAAAGCGAAAGCAAGCACGTGAGAGTGCCTATTATAACCAGTTATTTTTTTATATAATTGAGTAAACAGGAAGTTGTTATGGAAACCGTGCCTGTTAGTCTGTCGCAGAGAAGAGTCATTTCCTTTTTATTGTTAGCACATGTTACTTTGCATATATGCTTGCTCTCTTTTAAATCACAGTATTTGTTTTTTTTTTTCGTTCACTTTTTGCGGTTTAGCGCTTTTTTGCTTAGTTTCATATCGCTCGTTGGTTGCTTAACGTGATTATGAAGTTGTGATTCACGAAATTATAATTGTTAATGGTTTGTCGTTGGGGCGAAAACGAAATAAAACGCAAATTCGCACATGCGAAATCCGGAGCTATTGAAATTCCGCCCCTCCTTTTCGAATGCTTGTGAGGAAAGTTTTCACACAGTAAGCTACAAGCGTATTACGCATAGTAAGCTATACATGTGTAGTGCACGATGTAGGAACAATTTCGCCACTTTACGGGGTGATAAACGAAGAATTATGAAGTGACAGCGTGACTATAAAAGTACTAAAGAAAGATTCTATAGATAGAGACGAGCAGTTAGACTGATAGATGTATAGCCATATACACGGGCACGATTCTATTCCACCATGCCACGGCAAGTATTCAAACCTGTGACCTCGTACTAAGCAGCCATGTATGTCATATGCATTCAGATGTTTGATTTTACGGCAAGAAATGCAACCTGTGACTCAGTACTGAGCAGTTGTCCTAGGTATTCATGCGTCAGGTGCCACGATGTGGAATACAACTTACGACCTAGTACTAAGTGGGTCTATATGCCATACGCATCGAGACACCGCTGCAGTTGGCCCGAATAGAGAATCCAAGCTGCGCACTCAGTCGTCCACAAACTGCTACATCCTTGTCGTGCACGATTTTTGTTTGTTTCTTCAGGTCAGTATTTTTTCAGTCTTCTCCCTCTTCGGATGGCTCCCTGTGCCGACTTGGCTAGCGTGTAGAGAAGAGAAAGCGTTTGCGAAGAAGAGACGCGGTCGCCGGTGGACAAAGCGCGGGATTGAAATGGTCCCACAGAGAGCTCACTGTCTTCAGCGTCGCCGCACAAAGATTTCGACGTGGACTAAGGAAAAGGGGGCAAAATGGAAGAAGAGGTGAAGAGAGAGGACCATGCGGGTTTTGTTTCGTTCGGCCACGGGATTACTGTCAGCATCGACCCGAGGAAAAGAACTTCATTTTTTACCTATATACTTGGCTACCTTACGAGTCCATTGATCTTTCCCTCTATGATGGGGCTCTGCCACACAAGAAACGCCGTTGAAACGCGAAGAGCTTGGAAAGTAGACACGACTGGGAACTCGGGAGCAAGAAAAAGACAACAGAAACTACGCGCGTGTGCCTGTTCTGGTCGTTGTTCTTATAGATTCTTTAAAGGTTGTTTGTTTTCGCTGCACTGAGATCTCCACCGCAGGGCGAAACTGCTCTGCAGTAGCCGGAACAGATGCAGAGCACGGCTCCAACAACACCGCCGTTTTTGTTGTTCTTTTCCAACCGCTATGCTCTATCATGCCTATTGCCCCGCCTTCTTTCTTATTTATACGGCTCCAACAGGGCTATTTGACACTGTGGATCTTTCTGCCATTGTCTAGAAACAGTGTATCCGACGAGACTTCGGACCATTTTGAAACAAAAGAAGCAGCGTGGACTCATAACATGTGTCCTCGTGGGTGTAGCGTGTAGAGTGGTTTTGTGCCCAGATGAAGGTGTCAACATGAAAGGTTACACTGAGGCATTCAAAGAGTCGAGGTGCACGTGGTTAGAGCATTGCCGCCCTAGCTTCTGGATTAGCGTTGACATGCAAAGCAAACTCCGGTCGTTCCTTGTCCAGCTTTTCTTTTTCTCACTATAGTATAATATTGAATCAACAGCAATGTAGGTACAGTTAATGCTGCTTCTTCGTGTGTCATGCCTTGTACATGGACGCATTTTCGGTCACTAATCATTAGGGTCCTGGGTGTCGTTGTAGCATTGTATATACTCTGGGGCCCTCATCTGTATGTTTAACCCCATGTACATCCTTTCAGGTCGTGATGAGAATAATAACAGCTTTAGGCACCGTTCATCTCTCGCTAGATATCAATCACACTACCTTTTCTACTCCCCTATTGCAGGGTAACACCGGATATCGCGACACGACTTACCTTTATGCCTTTCCCTTCTTCGCTTTCTCACATGCACACTTTAAGTTTTGTTTTAAGTAATACTTCGTGAAAGATCAGGCTATATGCCCAGATTCCTCATTGTTTTGCTTTTGTTTGTTTATTTGCAGGTGAGTCCTCTTTTCCCACTCAAACGAGCCACCTCTTCGACGACAAGGTAACATCCCGGCACGCAATCGCGCTTTTTCTCACTGTTTCTTTTCTGAACTATAGAAGAAAAAAACACACAATACAGCTTTTTTAGGCGAATGTTTTCTCAATAAATATGAATTGATTGATGAACTAGCCATTCTTTTCCTTCGAAATTTTATTGACTATTATGGTATTGCCTAATGTGAATTGTGAGCGTAGCTTCATGTTGGGGTAACGCGAACTGTGGTGGAAGTTTTGGCTCTCCGCTCTTGTATTGGTTACGCCGACAACGCAAACTGTGAAGTCTCTCAATGCTAGAGCGGGCGCCTAATTAAAATGCTCTGAAATTAATGTGCTCTGAAAACATTACATTATTGCTCTCAAAATCGGACATTCAGCTATTACATTGGGCGGCTATTGTGCTGTGTTGTTCCATACTAATGTTCCAACAGGCTTAAATAATTACGCATTTCTCAGTCTGTCTCAGTCTGCTCTGGCACAGAGGGTAGCGTTCCGCGCTCTTGCACCTACTTCCAGTCATACCCCGCACCTCCACCATAATGTGACGTATTGCAAGAGGGGTCACACAAACACTGCTTTTATTATAGGCAAACTCGTGCACAGAAAAGTAGGTGAAGTAAATGAGCGTCCGCTGGAGTCTTCCACGCAAATGTCTCTTCCCGAACACACTTCTCTGAAGCCTCGCAGGTCAACTCGCTCTTTCGAACTCATGCGCGAGGAGTTTGCATCCGGAGGCCACAGAAAGCGCGCGAAGGTGTGTGACAGTGTAGACGCTTAGACAGTGGCTGACTGGTTCTCTTTGTAAAACTTTAAGTGAAGGCAGTCTCTGCGGCGATATGCGGAAGTTGTCGGCTCCACACACACAAAAAAGCGAAGTATTCACGTGCATGCACTAGAAATTTTAGCTCTATACCTAAACAAAATTAATCAACCACAGGCGTTGGCGCTTGTAGTCGTAATTCCTTTTACCGCGGAGCTGCGATGACCGAGGTTTTCCGCGAGTCGTATAGAGAAAATTATCATCATCGTAAACTGCCGCGTGCTCTACTCGTCTTCTCGATTGCCTTCCTCTTCTGCTCCGCTTCCAGAACACGTGCGCATATTTCTCCCGTGAGGGATCTAATAACTGTGAGCGGTGAATGAACGAATACAGAGAGAGAGAGAGAGAGAGAGAAAACTAAAGAGTGAAACAGATAGAAGGCCTGAGAATGACTACGGGAGGAGAAAACATTTACAAGAAGTAAAGGACAATGAGGCTAAGAAAGTATAGTTGCCTGTTAGTCCCCTTCATTATTGTGCGTAGCAAGGAAAACGCGTGCGCTTAAATGTTGACTTCCTTCCTACAGAGAGAGAGAGGGAGGCAGAAAGAAAGAGAAAATGTGAAAGAGATAGAAGGCATGAGAATGACTACAGAGGGAGAAAGAAAGACATAATCTAAAAAATATATAAAAAAGAAGTCAGGCATCGCAATATATAGTGTAAATCAAGTAAAGGGAACGAGTCACGTGAGACGGTAAAAGCCTAGCCAAGACAGTGCCAGCTAGGCGTCATTGTCAACCAGCTCTGCTGTGAGACTCTTTGCGTGACTTTGCGCAAGTTGCTCTAATTAGACTAAGCAAACTAAAACTGGACATCGCCGATGGTCCCATATACTTTATGCACCGCTATAACTTGAAACTGTCCTTCTGTCTATAAGGCGCATACGTCATGCCTTCATTTTACCAGTATATTGAGAGAAGACATTACAACAGAAGGCGACAAACGCACTGTTTAAATTCCTACGCGACACGGACTTGAACGAGCGGCTGTAACAGCAATGTCACACACCACGAAAGACAAGACTGGACTATGACTGAGTGTGCGCGCGTGTGCTGCCGAATGTGCACGCTGTGTTTATATCTCTTCCCTCTATGCTCTCAATCTTTCATCTCTCCCATCTCCCTGCCATGCGCAGGGTAGCAAACCGGCTGCCTATAGCTGGTTAACCTCCCTGCCGCTCTTTTCCTCCTATTTTCCTTCCTTCCTTACCAGTATATTATAAAATGTGTCAAAGAAAACAGAAATTAGGGGTGGCCCCTAACATTTGTTGCTTTTGCTTTATTAGAAAAAGAACACTTGTCAACAGACTCGCCGTCTCACAGTGATGCCATTCCTGAGACCAAAATTTGTATTTTTGTTTATTTTTATGTTTATTATATTGTCAGCTAGAAAAATTTCCCAAATCTAAAAATAGCCAATGCTCTGCTACTGTCTGCCCACTGCGCCGCCCGAAATTTGTTCTTTTTTTTACGTCTGTATACATTGTTCTCGAGAGGCATGCCTTTGTTTGAGAATCCGGAGCACTGAGCAGCCGGCTAGCGGGCAGTTCCTTCTAAATTTCGGCAGCCTGCCGCTGAAACGAGCGTAGACAACGGCAGCGATGAGATTTGGCGGCCGCCACTCCTCCCATTTCCCACGGAACCAGCGTTACCTCGACGCACGCGGTAGCGCAGCGGACTGTTCTCTCCTTGCGGCCGTGATCGAGGGACACTGCCCTCCTCTCATCCCGTGCCTCCCAGTGCGACCCTGCGCCCGTTTCTGTTTACCGAAGCACCCGAAAAAGCAAACAGTCACGCGCGACGCGCCGCCAAGCGACCGCATCACGGACGAAGCATAGGCGCACTACACTACTGCACCACGCCCCCACGGCCCATCGAGGCGTCGTTTCCGAGTGCCTATAACTCCATAAGAACAGCCTTCCTCCGTGGGTATGACCGGCCGGCCCTTCGGTGTGAGGCGAGTCAGTGCCTTTGTTTCAAAGGCGACGCCTTCGTCGGGCGTCCGATTTCGAGCTCCTTTTCGTTTCTTTGTTTTTTGAAGTTGGCGAATTTGGAGGGGGAAAAAAAGCTCCGCTATTCAGGTACGTGACTTTTAGCGTGGAATCTCGACTATGACCACCTTTGTAGAGCGCCGCGCATCGCAATTTTCGACAATGCAGAAATACCTGCAAACGGGTTCACTGACAACCGTAGGAAATACTGTGTACAACGTACTAGTCAAGTGTTTGGGTGCTCGCTAGGGGGGGGGGGGCGTTCTATAAATGTCTGCTTATGACTGCGGTCGTTCAAGTGCATGTAATGATACGTGTTTTCCTACTTTTTCGGTGCGTTCGGTTTTTAAGTACGTAGCGTTTTAGGGTCTGGGCTGTCGTATGTTTTCATATGCTTTCTTTGTTATTTTATGTTGCTTGGCGTAACGCTGGCAAAACCTCGCATAGCATAGCCGTCTTTAGCGCATTCAGCGTACACTGGCGGGAATAAGTATTTTTTGTTCTTGCTGTTTGAACGGTTTGACGATGATATCCAGGGTAGAGCACATTATAACGGCTCGAGCGGTCGTCGTATGCTGTCCCATGTAGTCGTCACTTGACGTAGAGCAGGCAAAATCGTCTATGAAAGTTGCGAGGAAGAGGAAGCAAGCGAAAGATACAACGAAAAAAAGTAAGAAAGAAAAGTGGGAATAAAAAATGAAAATAAATAGAAATGGAGAGGGGGGACAGAAAAACTGGGAAATGTGAAAACAAGGAAATAGAGGAGGAAATAAAGATAACAATACAAAGAAGGCTGGCCAGCTTCGCACTTCCTACAGGCTTGGAAACACTATGCGAAACTGCCACCTCCCATTTTTTTTTTTGTATCCAACGCGAATGCAATGAACGAAGTAGGGCTGTTTCGCGCTGTGATATACCATAGCCATGATGCGGAGATTGACGTAATGAACACTTCAGCCACTTCACATCTCTTTATATGATGTGCAGCAACAGATAGTCATATGGGCTAAGTAATAAAGAAGCTATAACGCAGGTATATATACGAGTGAAGGCAAAGAAGAACAGTGCGTTAAGAGTCAACGAGCCTCGTCCCAAGGGCTTTGCAAAATCAAAGAAAGCAACGTGGAAATGAACAGCTTACTGGCGAGCGCCCACTTTTCACTGGAAAGCTCCTAAACACACTATTTATTATTCAAGCAGTGTTCCCAATAGAGGAACTTCCACATGTTGCATTATCGAGCTTACTTGTCTTCGCACCCTTACAGGTCGTCTTTGGAACTGTATTTATTTTGCTTCACTGATTACAATGCAAGTCTAATTAGCCCACAGCGTAGCTCAGCAGTGCACAAGTGCTTGCTATCGCGGCTATAAAACACTGCCATGACGTACACCGTCCATTATTAAACACACTCGGAAAACTAGGGCCATTGCCCCGTTCATCCACTCTGCACATGATCCTCCTGTCATCATTCGCAATTTTGCACGTTCTACACACACTCGAGCGGACGTTATTCACGGGCACCATGCCCACACTATGCTCAAACGTGCCGCTATATTCGAGATGTGTTCTTGGAATCCCACTCGCGAAGCCTTAGCCATATATTCAGCAATTTAGGAGCGGCGCTATGATCCGGAAAGCGCGCGAAAACTTGCCTCTCTAATACCAAACAGTGGCCCTGAAAGGAGAGGGAGGGGGGCACTAGGACGGAGAGTCTCTACTCTCGCTGAGCACGAGAACACTTCCGTTAAATGCCCGAACGGTCGATGCGAGATTACGAGCGTCGCTCTCTGTATGTTCGAGTGCCGCCGGTCATTCGCGCCCGATTACTAATGCAGCGCATTTCGAGGAGCGAGCAAGCGTCTCACTAAACCCTAACTCCTCGCTCGTCCGCTCGGTGCGCTCGATGGCCCCATTAAAAAAATGTAATAATAAGCACTACAAGAAAAGAAGAAGAAGGGTCGCGACAACTCGACGGAAGGCAAGCGAAGTACAGGGAGGCTTCGTGAAAAAAAACCGCGCGCTCTGCGTCGCTCTGCAGTGGCGCGCCTGTGTCGGCGGTTATTTCGGTTCACTTCGCGGAGTCCGTGCTCTCGGCGAGGGCACCGGGATTTGGCCTGCATCCCTGGCCAAAGCTCGCCCGCCAATGATTCATGGGGGATTTGTCGCGGCCCGGGCGAGGAGGAAAAGCTCGCTCGCGAAGCGTCCTATGCGCAGCCGAAACGCGAAGTAAAGCGCTGCGCTCTGCTGCAGCCTACGGTAGCCGCCAGAGCCGCATTCATTCGCACTTACGCCCATGGAACACTATTTTGGCGCACCTCCGTGCAACGCGGTGGTGTGCGCAAAAGGGGAGAGCTGCGCGCATTTTCTCAAGCTGCACGCATTAACGATGATCGTATGCAAAAGCAGAGTACGGGGTGCTTTGAAAAGTTTTCGAAATCCGCGTGCCGCGTCGACCTGATCGCAGTCGCCCAAGTAACGCCACATTGCTCAGTTGGTAGCCATATCAGTTTTCATTAGCTATCCAGGCTGGTAGGCTTTGTTTACTGGCTCAAAACTATACGGCAACGTGGAGAATTATGCTAGCTCAAATACCAAAACAAAAAAATAGATGTGTATCATCAAGGAAAATTTCAAAGTGAACATAAAAAGGCGTACCTTTCTGTTTTGGCTTGCATTCTTTTTTACGTGTTTTCTCTTTTTTTGCATTTTCTGTATGTATGTACCAAAGAGGCCAATAAACATAGTCTACAATAGAGAAATATGTCGGCGAAGTCTTCGTCTCTCCCCTCTTGTATGTTGTCGAAGGAATGAACGAGCACCTGGTGCTACCGTGTATTAATATTTAGGCTAGAGATGGCATATGCGGCACTTCTGAGCTTCAAAACTAAAGATTGTCAATCGACTATCTCGCAGCGTTGCTGTGACACAACGGGATATTTAAGGATACACCTCTGACACTCACACACATTGTTATCGCCCGCTGCTTACCTTCACCCTTTCCTTCGTGTATTTCTATTAATTCTGCAAGTGTCAGACAGAACATTACAGGAGTGTATTATAGACCGTTTTTATTCCCTGATATACTTTGCGAGTATCATCGTTTCATGTTTCACAACCTGTGGGCATGAAAAATTGCCACATTTGAGTCGCAGGTGGCTTTATGTTGATTCAGCTGCACTTTTATGCCAAATGTATTTTGCAGGTGCGCTGAAGTGAGATATGTATTTTTTTAGTAGTGACAATTAACTGCTGCATTTCGACGCGCTAGATGATTGAAATGAGGTGTACAGCAGAGGTGTAACTCTGTCAGAGAAAACGATTACAACGTCGTTGAGGCTCAAATGAACTATACGGAGACCGGGAGCGCTGGAGACTATAGGGCAGCTTGTCATCCATCATCATCGTTTCCGGTTTTGTGAATCAGAGATGACTTGCAGAATCCGCTGCTTTTCCAATTACTTTCGTAAGAACAAGCATTGCCATGCATTACCGAGATATATAGGGAAGAAGGTACCGCAATATATATTCGTCTATTTTCGCAGTGCAGGTAATCACAGCGGTTCTAAGGAATCAACTGTCAAGTCCCGGTTTCAAGACTCTTTCATAATTTCATTTTTGTCGAACTGTATGAAAGGACATGTCAACTATTTCAGTGTTTAAAATTTTTTCCGATCTTGCCACCAATCCTATATTTAGGTGTTTAAGTTTTTCTTTAATTACCAATAGGCTTTTTACCATGGAATGCGCAGGCATTTGTTCAGTGGCACAATCTTTGTCCGCATCGGTGGTACGCTGGTTGTGGTGCTCGGCTGACCACCCGAAGGTTGTGGTTCCATTCAGCCGCGGCAGTCACATTTCGATGAAAACAAAAGTTTAAAAACTCGTGTACTGGGCGATTTCAGCACATGTTAAAGAACACCAGACAGAATAAATTTCCGGAGCTCTGCAGTACTGCGTGCCTCAGAATCACCACTTGCTTCGAGCACGCAAAATTTTGCCATTTCATGACATTATTTAACTTCCCCATCCATAACATATTTCTATAGAAACTCCGCAAGGACGTCATGGAAGATTGCCGGGCAGCTTCATAATATGAACCAGCAGACTTTTCTACCGAGGTAGTGGGTTTGACCGATAACTGAGCGTCAGCCGACACAATGCATTGCACTTTCCGCCGGGCCAAGCTTGTTGATGTGATCTAAGAGGAGAGAGGCTCTGAGAACGCGCAATAGGCACACAACGCTCAGACTGGACGAAGCGCTCTCTATACGGGCGAGCAAATTACGAGCGCACCCCCATCGGCCGCCTGTTTGCAGATATTCTTGCGTTCCATTTCGCTTCCTCACACAACAGTCACAGGGCATCCGAGTCTCGTAAAATGAACGATGGTGCGGACCCCTCAGCTTCCACCAGAGCTTTCGTTCCGCCGGAAAACATCGCCGAAGGCACGCAGAGTCCAGCTGTTATTTGCACGAGCCGAGTTGGGGTCGCGGAGGAAAAAAGAAAAATGAATCGTGGCGTGTTTGCCTGTTTTCCCCGGAGACCCCCGCTTAACGAGGTGGGCTTCCTCTGTCCACACATCCCGCTGAGCAACGCAGATGGGCGTCGGGATGCCGATGGAAAACGGCAAAGGAGCGGTGCGGGAGCTGTACGCTACAACATCTATGTACACCCCGGTTGAAACCAACTCAGCATCTTGTGAAATTCTCGTCGTTTGACAACGTTACTACCACGTAAGCTCGAGCTTGTGAGAACGCATCTCTTTAATGCTTCCAGTTCGCCTCGGTGGAACAGTGGCTATAGTGTGCTCGGCTGCTGGTCGGAAGGCCGCGAGTTCGATTCCGGCCGTGGCGGTCGCATATTGAAGGAGGTGGAATGGTACAGAGACCCGTGCACTGTGCGGTGTCAGTGTGCGTTAAAGAACAACAGATGATCAAATTTTGTGCAGCCCTCTACTACAGCATCTCATAATCATATCGTGGATTGGGGACGTAAAGCCCAAGATATTAATATTTCATGCTTCCGCGAAAAAGACATAACTCAGAGGTTTGCGGTACACACGCAGTTTTTTCGCGTGCGTACCGAAAGTATTCTTATCAATATAACGCTCATGTTTAGAAGCATCGACGCGTCACGCAGGCGCCAAATTGGCGCCGCACTGTTTCGCCCCAAGCTGCTTACTTCCCTAGTGAATGGAATTCGAAATCCCGCCTTACACTGTCTCCATCTCTCTCTCTGTCTCTCTTTGTGTGTGTGTCTGTGTGTGTGCGTGCGTGCGTGCGTGCTGTGTGCGTGTGCGTGTGCTGTGTGTGTGTGTGTGTGTGTGTGTGTGTGTGTGTGTGTGAGTGTGTGTGTGTGTGTGTGTGTGTGTTTTCGATGTCCACTTGTCACGTCGTAACAGTTGAAAAGTACGATGCCAAAGTTTTATAAAGTAGAGACAGAGAGAAGCAAAAAGAGACAGTATGGTATTGAGACTAATGTCCAGTACGCTACTCTGCACTAGAAGAATCAAATTTGAAAACAGGCAAAATATTAGATATGGATGAGCAGAATCACAAGAACTCCTGGGGGATCACATTCAGTCTACACGTGGTCGCACGGATCTATTGACTTTAGGCATTTCACTTTTGTCGCCTTTTGTTTCATCGATACGCACGTCCAAGGTCTCGAAACCTTAGTTGCAGAAAGTAGTCCGCAGTTCTTTGAGAAGCACCCATAGTGTGCATCACTCCACGCGTTCACTCCGAGAAGAGGATTCTGTGCATTCAGATAGAGAGCTGAAGGTTGTACATGGGAAGCTCTCCGTAGACTTTAGAGACTTTAAGCAATTCTGACCCTCGTGTCTTTGTGTATATGATTCTTTAGCATTACTAGGTGACGCACTGCGCTGTTGTTAACCGACAAATCGACAATGATGTGGTTTAAAAGACACCGCAACAAGTATCTGGAAATATCGCCCGGGAAGACTACCGACACAATTGAAGAATTTCGACTTGGAGTACTGACTAAAATGTCACTTCTTTTTTTAAAGACTGGCGATTGTGGTTCTGCGAATCATCTTACTTTATAAACGAAACTGTACGGTTCAGTGGATGAAGTATATTAACATCGCCACATCACTATACGGCTTAATATTTACAGTATATGTGAGTGAGTTGAGTGCAACAATGCTAAAGAGCTGCCTCGAACGCCCACAATCTAGTACATTTCGCGTTATCCCTTCATTTTTTGCCGGTGCAAGTAATAATCCAAATACGCCTGCTAAACAGCCATCCTCACGTCATAACATTGAGAGGGTCGAGATCTCACTACACTTACAAGTTCACACTTCACCTTCGTGATAAGCCGTTATATGTGTAATGTCCAGGATACTTAAAGAAACGAAAGCGTCCAGTACTGAATTAAGAATTTTATTTAATTTCTGATATCTCTCTTAACTGCTCTCCCACTTCCGTCCTTATCTTCATCACCCCCGCCAAGAGTGCTTCAAACTTGCTTTTTCACAAGAACCCGTCTCCGCAGCGAGCAAAATTCATGGTGAACGCGAGCTCAGATTTCCCTATACCCTTCAACTCGTTCCCCACACCCGCTGTCAATCGCGCACGCGTATAATACACACTCACTTTTTCCTTACGAAGAGCCCTTGAAATATTTTCCCCAAGTTCTGCGAGACGATAGCGAGCTCCTCATCTCACGTCACGTTTCATTAGGCCTGCAAAGCGCTACCGCACACTTCGCACTAAGCTCCGAGGCGCTTTCATAACTCGCTCCGACATGACCGCCAAGGCGCGCACGGTTCGCACATCGCGGCGGACTCGTATGCAGCGCCCACTGACGTACGCCTTTTGACGAGTAATACCCTAACGAGCGCTCGCAGGAAATCGAGCAGCTCGCGAGCGCACTCGAGTCAGTTGCTGCCCCTATATATTAAGCGCGCATCGCATTACTGCCGAGCCCGCGGGCGAGCCAACACTCGGCAGACGCGTTAGTTGGGCCGCTCTACGGGACACGCTAAGCGGCCGGCGCTCATTACTCGCCGGCTCTTCGCGCTAATTACGAACCACCGCCGGTTTGAGAGCACGCCGCCTCTTCCTTGGGTTGCGCGCCTTCGACCGCTCTCTGATTGCTGCCTGATCGGGCTAACACCTCTTGAAAAATTCATCACGCCCCATTTACTTATGCATGCCCCGCACGCGTGAAACGCGCGAACTCTCCATCCTCGGCTTGCTCGGGCGAAAGCCCCGTTGTTCTCCGCGTGTTCACCGCGTTGCCTCCTCGGCTCTTTTTTCCATACACGCGCAATCCCTATACATCGACTTTCCTTCCCCTAGTTGCTCAACAACTTCCGTCCCTTCCCGATCACCTCTCTCTTTATCTCCATGTTCCACATTGGAAAGCTTCGAACCTCCCGTTTATGAGTGTTTGAAGAAATCTCGACAATGCGGGCCTGTCTCAGCAATTAAAAGCAGTATAAACACGTAGGATGCGTTGAAGCCTTCACTGCTCCATTGGCATTGTGCGGCGTCATTAGACTCAGTGACGCCTATTGTTAAAACAAGTTCGATATTTGCGGTCGCCTATCTAATATTTATGGCGTTGCCCCACAAATTGGCCGTGGTATTACGCGAGAGACTACCCCCCCTCCCCCACTCAGAGAGCGCGGGCCTCATAACAGGGTCATTTGCAAGCGTTAGCAATTTTCGAATACAACTACCAGCGATGATCCATATCTGCCAAAAAGTCTCGCCGGTCGTGCATCGTTTTCTCGTCAGTACAGTATACAGGCGCGGATCTCTCCCAACATTTACGTCGGCGCGGAAGTTCACGCCGTCAGAACTCCAAACTATGAATCACGCCGTTCGCGCGGCATGCGCGTGTTTTCTCGACCGCGCGGACAGTACGAAAAAAAATGCGCGAGGGCCTGGGTTTGCGGCGCATGCAGACACGGTGCTCATAAAGCCATTAGCGCTTCGCTTACACACGCCACTTTTGTGCGGCTGTGGCAAACGAGTTCAAGCGGTGCGCCGCAGTGCGCGTTGGGCTTCGAGAGTGGCCGAGCCTGTTCACAATATAGAGCTGAGTTGATGGCCTGCCTGGCTGCATGCCTGCCTACCATGGGGTGTGGTGTTTGGATGGGGCGTCAAGATCGGGATGGCGATGACCCTAATGGAAGCACTCAGACAAGAAGCGAGGTCAAGCGGAGGTGCGGCGCGATCTCTATGAGGCGATGGCGACCCCGTTTGTTTCTCGGTTTCCACGTGTATTATCTTTACTGCGGCAGACTGGCCGGCCAACAAGGGTTTCGTTCGTATCTAGTCAGTAGTGAGGTGTCAGTACTTTTTTTTTTTTGCTTAGGCATTGGGATCTCATGGCTATGAAGCACAAGTGACTCGATTATCGTGCTCTACATAGATTGCGCAGCCGTGGTACTGTCGGCACTGATGCATGCGATAGTGAGCTCGACTTTAAAACAGCTACATTGAGCGCACCTATGAGCAAGTGTAGCATATGTGCTTTGAGAGATAACACCATTCCGTATACATCTCCTAATGCACAGACGTATGAAGTGCACATCTGTCTCTCTATGTCCAAGAAAATGAATACTGGAGCAGAGCCAACGCTTTCTGCGACCCCAAAGTGTGCATAGCTTTTAGCGACACAAAACAAAGTTGGTAAATGACGGTGTCACTTCATGTTTGCAGTGAATAAACCAATCCGAAACTCCGTGCAGAAATAAACATCGCGCATCCGGCTACACTGTATCAAAAGACGCGCGCGACCAGACATTTCCAAGCTAGAATAAAATAAATGAGATGCTCGCTGTCACCACAATATTTCAAGGCACGAATGCGACATCGCAGGCTGCACTTGTGTATGATCACTTATACTTATACGGTTCTCGCTTCGAGTAACGAGAACGCTTCGGAAGCATCGCGCGTGCCTTCGAGCAATTAACGCTATAGCTCGTAACAAGCAAAGCGGAAGAGAAGGAAAAGAAAAACTGCAAGTAATTCTATGCATAACGAGCCGTGGGGGGACGGATGCGAGGAAAAGGTCAAATAAAGTTGTTCCCAACTTTCGGAAATCCGCCCCCTTCTCTCCGCACTTCCTGCCACCTCAACACCCTTTCCCCTGCACCCGCCTCCCGCATGCACCCTTTAGTTTATCGACCACGACTTGGTTATACAGCTCACGCAAAACACATCCAGTTCAGCCCGCTTCTCATGCGTATACTATAGCTCTATAGCTGCTCTAGCTGCTCATTCTGAGCGCGCGCTTATGAAACCACTCGGTTCTTTTTCTTTATCTATGCTTTTTTTTCTCAACCAATCAGGCAGCTTTTCCGTTTTTTTCTTTTTCTGACTACTTTCGGGCAGCTTTCGTGTAAGTGTGTGCGCACGTGTGTGGTTGACATGTCACTCTATTAGGTACGGTGGCACCGCCATCAGCTTGTTGAGTTCCGCTAACGCAATCGGTGTTCATGTCGTGGAAAGAGCGTTACATGTATACCTCGCATGATAGGGAGTAGACGAGTACATGGATCTCAGGAGAGGGCCGCTGTCCAGCTTGGCCTCGGTAATCCCAAGCCCTGCAATTTCACCACTGCCCTTCTTTACTCTCTCCCTCCATCTCCCTCTCTCTTTCTAGCTGACTTCCGACTGTGCATCAGCCGCTCAGCCCACGTCGTAGAGATTTATGCTCACACGAGAGGCCAGAACACGACTTCCTCTGCCGCGGGGCACTAGTAATGGTCCGAACCGCGGACGACGCTTCGTGCTCCGGTTGCCCTCAGTGCGGCCTTCACGGCAGCGCACGCACCGGATAGCATACACGATCGCCGTGCTGCCCTGCGTTCGGTGTTCATGTGTTGCGTGCGTGCGTGTAACATCCAAAGGGCCGGGCGCATGTTTCGTTCGGTGTGACCCCAAGGGTTAACAACGGAACCGAGGCGCCACGAGGCGGCCTCCCGAATAGAAACAACGACCACCGCCACCGCAGCGTGCCGCCATGTATATACGCTAACAAACGCACTATCTTCTCGGCGCGTCGCGGGTAGACCCGCTTCTTTTTGTGATTTTTTTTTGGTTCCTCTCTAAACCAGGGAGCTTGCTTTCGCCACTTTCCAGTTCGCCGGAGGCTTCTCTTTTTCGCTCGGGTCATTGCGTGTTTGCGTGCGGGTGCTTATTATTTAGAGCCCTTCGTCGAAGCGATAAGAGGTAACACGACGCACTCACGGACGTCTCTATTAGTCCGCGCCGATGGAAGAAGAGGACAGCACGGCCAGCGTGCGCTCGCGTGCGTGTGTTCGGTGTGTAGGCAAAAGCTCCGCGCAGAGCCATTAAGTTGTTGACTCTGCAGCGTGTTCTTCGTGGCAACGGCGAGTGCCTCGTGCGTAGGCCGTCCGGAGATACATGTGTGCTGCGTGGTGGTTTTGAAACGCGAACAAAGTAACGTTGTTAAAGAGGGTCTGCACAAAGAGGCGCGTGGTCATGAACGAAAGGAGATAATACGTGGCTGAAAAAGAAAACTGAAGCACATTCGCTACGGAATTAAAAAACGGAATGTGAACAAGTTTCGCATGCGCGCGCTTGCCCGAGTCTCTAGGGACAGCTTCTCATGTCTGATACACGAGCCCCGAGAGACAAAAAAAAAGTTTTTTTTTATTTGTTTCAACCTTTGAAACTTGCATGTGTCTGCGAATTTGCGCTTTCGTAACGCTTTGGTGACGCAACGTTATTGGCGCTTTGAATTCCGTGTTGTAAGATATGCTCTAGTGGCGCAGAGACGATTGCGAAACTATTGCTCGAGTAGTGCATTCATTCGTTTGAATGTCATGCGACGATGCGAGCCCGAACAGAGACGGCGTAAAGCAATAACGAAGATGGCCTAGCTGTATTTTGAACAGATGCAAGCAGTTTCGACAACGTACACCTCGTTTCAAGCTTTGGTCATTTCTCATGACACAGAGTATGTTTCTGCGAACGTACAGTTTCTGCATTTGTTAATGTGTTCTTTTTTCTTTTTCTACAACAAAACCCTCTACATCACGTTTGTGATATCTGCATTATTTGTTCGCACCCTTTTATTTCCTCTGTCCTACTAACATTTTTTTAATTTATTATATGTACACTAATGAGCAACCCGTCAAAGTGAAAAAAAGTTTGACTTCTTTATTGTCCTCTCTCGACAGTTCAGTGTGCGTTTGATTTGACATCCAGCGTCAGAAGTTTCGAGACCACGAAACTCATGAACAGGCTTAATCATTTTGCTGCTTCGACAAGGAGCCGTAATTATGAATTCCCGGTCTATTTAAAAGCGTACTAGCGACCTGTACTGTGCAGTTCGACCAAATACAAGCAAATAATTGCTGGAAATTTAAGTCTTTCTCAGTTACCATCTGTATACCTAGATGCAATGCCATCCTTTGCTTGGGGTGAGAGTGGGTCAACAAAATACTCCTGTCTGCCGCGTTGGAGCGGTGGTTATGGTGCTCAGTTGCAGACCTGAAGGGGGGGGGGGGGGTTTGATCCCGGCTGCGGCAGTCGCTTTTTTTTTCTTTGCAGGCGAAACTGCAGAGCTCTGTGTACTGCGTGATGTGAGTGTACGTTAAAGAACCCCAGCCAGTGTAAATTTCTGAAGCCCTGCGCTACGGCACCTCTCTTAATCATATCTTGGTGTTGGGGCGTTAAACTCCAGAGGTTATTACTAATAAAGTATTCCTTTGGGTTAGCTGGTACAAGTTGAGCAAATGTTTCGGGAACTTGCGCTGTATGGGCGCTACACAGAGGGCACGTGTGCGGAGGCACCGATGAACACAACCAGAACTGGTGGGCACAAACGATCGACTTTTAATCTTTTGTGAGACACCACCTGGCGGGCTGCCTCAAGAAAGAAGGAAAAAGAACAAGGGAAGAAGTAAAAGTATGAACATAAATATATGATGAATCAAACAGAGTAGACTAACTATTGTGAATAATGATGCGTGTATAAATATACACGCATCATTTAGCTCCTCAGCACGCTCGATTGTTCTTGCAAATGCCAGAACGTGTCGCTTAAAAACTGTAACTTGATTGGTCATATTTTGATGTTCATATTTTCACCCCTTCCTCTGTTGTCCTCCCTTCTTTCTTGAGGCAGCCCCAGGAGACGTTTCACGAATGATTAAAAGCTGATCGTTTGCGGCCACCTCACCTGGATGTGTTTTTTGGTGTCTCCATACATGTGTCTTCTGTAACGACCATGCAGCGCAAATTTCCGCTACCTCAGTGGCTGGTTGTCGATCTTTAAAATGCCCACTATTACTGTGACTTGGTGAATGATGTTTCGCGTCAATATTTGTAACGGTTTTGATAGCAAAGAGATGTCACCACCTCCAGCCCCCCTCTTTTGATTTCTGAAGTATTTGGCTTTCTGTGACACTTCAATTAGGCGCGTGCCGATCACCCATAGGAAAAAAAAACATGTATATGTGCGCCCCACGAAAGCGATCGTCACACCACACGAGAGGAGCTACGGCACTTGTCACATGCTAGTTGGTAACTTGGCACAGCATCGGCCTTTTAGTGCGCTGTGCCTCAATGCTGTTATGTCTGAACGCGAGCAATTTTTTATTCGTAAAAGCTTTTTTTTCTCACATGTCTGACAAACTCTGATAAAAAGAAAGAAATATGTCTGGGCGGCGCGTAGACGTTTTCTTATTTCTTGTTTTACTGTGTTTATTAGCGCAGTTAGAAGGACTCTTTACGATAAACGTTATTGTCATTTGACCAACCTGGTACTCCGTTCCATTTGCTCTCCTTTGTCACTTCCCTTTTTGTTTTCCTTCTTTCCTTTTTCCTCTCCCTGGTAGGTAAACAGGAACTAGAGGGATAACCTAATGTAGTTCGCTTCACTCATCTCCCTTCAAATGAAATCGAATAAAATCAAATTAATGTGTTTACCTGATACGATGTACACAAATATCAAACCCTTGTTGAACGTTTAACCAAGGCTACAATAAACACCTAGTAAATCCTAGCACACCACATAATAGAAGAAAAACGGTGGCAGTAATATTCGCAACAGAAAAAAAAAGGCCAATGTAGCTTTTTCAGATCAACAGGAAGTAATTAAGTAAAATGGGAGCTGAGAAACATCAGACTGCCGAAGAATAAAGGTGCTACGCGCACAAATACAATTTACAGTGACATGTGCAAAAACGTATGCAGCACTAATATATATTCACCCTGAATTAGCAGAGAGATGGGCCTATTAAACTGCAAAACGAAAGAAATGTGATCTTTTTGTTACAAGGTAACGCATCACTATCGGGTTACAGTGACTGCGCAGAATGATGAGTACAAATACAATTCACCACTCTGCACAGAAGGGGCAAATAGTTGTATTCACTTTGGAACCTTCCAGCCTTTCCTCGGTTATCCTCCTCCTTCAGTTCTTTCTTTCTTTTCAAAAGTAGGCACTGTTATTCGAAATTTTCTTTGTGGCTTCAGAATACATTTGAAGCGTACGCACACAAATGAGTGACGTTAACATGCTGTCGAAGCTACCGTATGCTTTTATCTTAACGACCAGCCTTTCCTACACAAGTGCGTTAGGGTGAGTCTACTCAGTTGGCCATTACCACGAACGGCGCAAACGGCAAGCAAACACACTTATCCGCACATAGCGGTAACAACCGTTAGGCTAGCGCGCCGTTCTGCGCCGCTCCGGCATAGAGATACATTAGCATTTAATCTCTAATGCCAATCTGCCGCAAAGGACGTGCGCTTGCGTAACAGCATTTTGCGCCTGCGAACGGAACACACAGGTGTGCTCTTCCAGAGCCCACCGCGCCGGTAACCTCCCATCGTGGAGCAATCAGACCACGCGCGAAAAAAGCAATACGAGAATGGAACAAAAAGAACGAATGGCCGAAAAAAACGAAAGAAGGAATATAACCGAGCAACAGATAAAAGGGCGTGTAGCATCGCTCGCTCAATCACCGCCGCCCAATCGGGGCTGCGGTGCGTTGACGGGCCGCACCCGTTGCGTATGCCACGAGCGCGCTATACTCACTCCGGCCAGCTGAACGTGAGTGCGTACGGTGAACGAACTACACGCGCCCACTCTACGAACACATTGGAAAGAAGAAGAAGAATAAAAGGAAAGGGCAATAATGCAGGGCTTGAGAAATACCGCGAGGCACCGCTGACGATGAGAGGCACATTAGGCCTTATGCCTTGCTCTTTTGTTGGAAGTGGTAGGCGTTAAAGGGTGCCTAAACCATTAAGAGTGCGAAAAAAGAGTGGTTTCGCTTTCTAACCGTCACTACGCTTCATACCGGTGCTATACCTACTCCTCACCACTTATTCGTTGAACACGCAGCCACGCCACTTCTGGTACACTCTAGCCACGCTGTCGTGGTGGTCTAGTGTTCACGGCGCTCGACTGCTAACACGAAGGTCGCGGTATCGAATCCCGGCTGTGGCGGCTGCATTGAGCTCGGCCGCTTGAGCTGTCAGAGAAAACAGAAAACGAAGTGGAATCAGTTGATCGCTTATGATAGGCGGGAAAAGGCAGAGCCAGCGTACGACTGCATCTAAAACTAAAAAAAATATGACCAATTAACTACTGATATGTCTTGTATATGCGCCAATCTTGAACTTATTTACCCGTGAAGGGACGTGAACAGCAGGCTGCGGTGTCACAAATTATGCGGAAAACACGCAAAACGCCAGGAGAGAACATACTGATTTAGTTGACCGTCCGCAACAACTCTGCCAGCAGAAGCCTACCAGTGGAAATGGCTGGCAGGCTGCGTTGGCTGCGTCCGCAAAAGTGCAGCGGCCGCCCAACTAAATCTTGTGTAATAACACGCTCGTTGTTTGTATCTTCAGAGAATGTTTTAGGCCCTTCAAGTTTACTTATATTTCTGTCGTTTCCGGACTTAGGCTGCCCTATATCAACTTTGGAATGGTCGAATTCAAAGTGCCTGCAGCTGACTTAGACACGCCGGAGGGCATATTTGGTTTTAAATAATAAAAAACTTTAAGCGCCACGCTTCAGTATTCTACCCGATATGACACCTGCTGGCCCGAAGGTGGCGAGAACGTATTCCGGCCTCGAAGGACACATTTCGATGGAGACAAAATGCTTGAGGACCTTGAGCTTAGGATTTGATGCCCGTTAAGTAACCACAGGTGGTCGAAATTCGCGGAGCCTCCCTCTGCGACATCCCTCATTATGCACAATGTAGCGGTTTTGGAACGTAATAATGATATGGTGGTTTTTGGACGTTAAACAAGAACAATCATTATTTTCCTTTATTGCAAACCAAATGCAATGACCAAATAGACTACCACGCTGTCCGCGGCAGATAGCTCTGGAGAAAGTCGACCACCGCGCCCATAGTAATACACATGCAGCCCCCATTTCGCGTTGTAGGTGGCATCGTGACAAGGCTGTCTTTTTCACCGCACGCACTCCGCTCCAAACGTGCTCCGCGAATGGCGCTGCTGTGTGGACGACTTCGCAATACCGACACACCTTGAAACTGCCACTGGGGAGTGAGCACAAGTCTGCACACAGTCGCTCTCTGGACCGGCACCGTTCGTCACGTGGGCTTGCGGCCGGGGCGGCGCACAACTTTGGCGAGTGGTATACGTGAGAAAGAAACTAGAACGGACAAACTACATGACGTAGCATGTAATAAAGCAGAAGCCGCGTTAGCTGCTCACCCGCAGGGAAGCGGGTGGGGTCAGGGAGTGCCGAAGAGTCCATTAATATCGATGCGCCCAGTGCCTCGTCATAAGTCGCGTGGGTTAGCCGACGCGCCGCATATTAGCACTCTGGGCCACCACTCCGCGTCTAGCCACAAAACAGACTCGACAGAACTTTCCCGGCAATAATAAAAAACACCCGTGGTGCACCAACAGTCAGAACGGTATCAATAAAGAAAGAAAACAAGGAGCACCACTCTTCCCTGGACTTACCTATATATATTTTTTTATTCTCGTATAGCGCATCTCAATGTTCGTCCACCACTCCCCGCATTCGCGCACCGCAAGACGTCTTTCTCGTCTCTCTTCCGGGACTTCTGGTTGTGGCAGCGGCGCGCACCACCAACGCGACGCCTGGAGGTGCGGTACGCTGTTTCCATTCGCTGTCGGAGATGGCGTGAGGAGATAAGGCACTCGCGTGCGTGGCTTAAGGCGCGGACTCTGCGATGTAGTACGCCACGGGGTGGGAAAGTAGGGGCCAAAGACAAGATCACCTGACAGGAGCTGAAGCAGTCGAGGTAAAACTGGTCCTTGATTGATTTGATTGATATGTGGGGTTTAACGTCCCAAAACCACTCTATGATTATGAGAGACGCCGTAGTGGAGGGCTCCGGAAATTTAGACCACCTGGGGTTCTTTAACGTGCACCCAAATCTGAGCACACGGGCCTACAACATTTCCGCCTCCATCGGAAATGCAGCCGCCGCAGCCGGGATTCGAACCCGCGCCCTGCGGGTCAGCAGCCGAGTGCCTTAGCCACTAGACCACCGCGGCGGGGCGTAAAACTGGTCCTTCAACGTTAGACAAGAAAATACACCACAATAAAGTGAATGATTTGTAAGAATTTTTAAGAATGGCTCCGTTTTTCGCTAGAAGCGAACGGTGCATGTCGTAGTTCGATTAGAACAACCACATGGTTCCAGTGGTTGTTTTTTGAAACGCGCAGCTTTTTTTTTTCTTGCTCGATATTGCCGAGAAGGACAGGAAATTGAGCCGTCAAGTTATTGTGGCTGTTTCATGAAGCGGCAGCATCTGCGCTTTACAAATCCTGCTTTATGCAGCAGTATTAGAGAGGTGAGTTGGGTGGCTGCCGACATAACTGAATAGAAAAAAAACGGCCATGGTAAAGCCGAATGACAGGATGTAGCCCAAAGATTTACACACACACACCCCAAAAAGCCCCCCCCCCCTCCTCTCTCAGGAGCATCTCAACATCCCTGAGATCAAAATACCTATATAGAATCCCCGGCCTTAATGGTACAGCACTTAGCAATATCTATTCAACACTTTCTTTTTAAACATCTGAATTTGTAAGCCATCCACTTGGGTAACACATCAGAACTATGACAGTGACGAAGATGAACTTACGTTCGCGCAATTTCGCAGAACCACCTTCTATGACAAAGTAGCGCAGTGTTGTGTACGAGCAAAAGCTACGACGCGCGAGCAGTTGCTTCCACACACAGGCCCACGAACGTGCGCTCGTAATCTCTGAAATACAAGCTACGCGTGTCAATAAAAAGAAAGAACAGAGAAAACAAAATATTTGCACTCTCAACTAAACATCCTATAGAAAAAAAAAAAGTCGAACGTGAGAGACTCGCTGTAATCTCTATCTGCCATGCGCTCAAGAGTAATAAGCTTGTTTGCACGGACTTGTATGAAAGAACGCCTCCGTCACAATGACCAACTCTTGCTTCTTTGCGTGCAAACTTTGATTCCCATTGTTTAAAATGGGCATTGTTTAAGAGCGCTCAGTCTCCTAGCTCTCGTCAGCAAACGATGCCACAATGTTACTTTTTTTAGCACACTTTTCACTTTCTGTCCCACCACGGAGAATTTTATTTTACCCTTGGCTCGCCCGCACGCGCGCTTTTAACGTGCAACCAACGGTGACGTGAGTTTGCTCATTTCATGAGGAAGTTGCGGCAACAACGCTGTATAGTCGACGCTGAACTGTATACGGGCGATGGCATTGTTTCTGTGGTCTCATCTTCGCCTCTACAAACGGACACTTTCATGCGTTCTTTCATTCGAGTCCTTATCGTACACTAGCTGCGTGTTTTTTCTAGCAGCCAGTAGGAAAGAGGCGCAGCGTTAATTTATTTTTGTCTCTCTGTCCCCTTCATCTCTGAAACTTATGCGGAAGCGCAAAGAGAGAGAGAGGGAGTGAATGGAATACTCGCTCAATGCCATTCAGATCATTGTGATGCGTGAAATTCTCCCAATCTATCTTTTAAGTTCGTTTATTTTTCCTTAGTTCTTTCGCCTTTCGCCTTGCCTCCCCTTCCAGCTTCAATACGTCCGTGGTGAAAAAAAATAGGGACTTTTTTTTTCCTCCAGATAGCGCTGGACAAAAGAAAGGCAGACATTGGACGGGGAAAGCCTTTTGTTTCTCTGAAATTAAAACGGCTCTGAACATTTTTTTTTTGTCTAAGTGTGATCCGGAAACACTATGGCACCAAGCTGCCCTTAGCATCGACAACGGAATCACCGGCAGCCACGCATGCCATGGAGCCCAGCGAAGTTTGGCACTCTACTCCGAAAGCAACAACGAAATCAAACAATCAAAGCACGCAAATTGCAGCCAAAAGCAACGGTGTACTCCAGCCACCCTCTGTAGGGCGCACAGCATAGTGAGCGTGCCAGCAGCACCTCCAATCCCAGTTAAAAACCCCCAGCCAAGCAAGAAGCGAGCAAGCCTGGAGCTGAGGTCTAGCTCATACCCCTCTCCATATTTTCCCCTGCGTTCTCTATCTCTCCCGCTTTCTTTGGGGAAATGAATAAAACGGGCCGCCGCTTGTGCCAATACTGAGTTATCTCTTGCGGTGGTGGCTTGGGGGGGCTCTCTCGGTGCGCCAGATAGGTCGCTCAGTAATTACCCAGGGGGCCGCGGGACCTCCGTGTACAGGCATCGGAGTAATTATCTCTGAGTGATGTTCGCGCGTCGTTGATCGCGCTCTTTTCTTTTTGTGGCAGTCGCACAGAGACGCCGCATTACAGGGATCTCCAGACTCACCACAGCGAATGCCGTGTGTGCATTTCTAAGTGGGCAACCCAGCAGGAGAGGAAGCAGAACAAAGCAAAGCCAAGTGTTCATATATCAAAAAGAACCGCTTCTTTATCTGCATTCACAAACTCACCGCAGCCTTCTTCCGGCCATCATCTACCGTTTTGCGCTCGCGTATGCGTATTCCCCGCGTGTACGTTCGAAAACAAGAACCGAAAGCATATTCGGGTGAGCGGTTAAGTGCCCGTAACTCTCACGTGTCCTACACCGCGGGGAGATCGGTGATGTCTGTCTGTCAGCTCCGATGCGCTCGTAACTTTCGCAAAAGCACCGCGCGGTTCTTTCAAAGTTGATCCGTACGCGTATACGAGCACGACTCGCCCGGCGATTGGAGGCTTCGACACCGGCGTGCGATATACGCTCGTCGCTGTGCTGAGCGCTGCCGCGCCTCCCCATCCACTTAACCCGTGCTCAATCTCTCTTGCTCCACTTTCTCGGGAGATGCCGGCGTCAGACATAACACGTTCGCGTGTGCCCGAGTGGGTGCGGCGGGGATTACCACCCAATTTCTGGCTCTTTGCAGCGTCTGCGCCGCGCCGTGACGGCGTGCACCCGCGAGGAGTAAATAAACGCGAAGTTTCGAGAGGAGTTTTCCGAAGCTGAGGGTGACGAGCCCGCGCTATTTATTCCCCGGAGGGTGCATGTTTGCCTGTCTTTCACTCGTGTGGCTGAGGTTTCTCTCGCCGTCATTAAACTGATCCTGAAGTTGCGGTGATCGCTTTTCCGTCTACCGAAAAATTCACCCTAGGTACCACGAGAAAAATTTTATCTCGGCATATGATTGACGCACCGTAACTTTTAATTGTCTCCTTCCACCTACCTCTTTCCCAAGAAAAGAAGGAGAGAAAAAACGACACACCGCACAGATAGTTAACTGAGGAAGAGGAAACTGGTATTTATCTTTATTGTTTTAGTTATTGAAACAAACTTTATTGGAACAAACTTCATTATTCGCATGGAGTTCATACATCAGTAATGTTATAAAGGCAGGACCCCGTAACTCGCACAGAAGTTGGATTCATCCCAATGGTTCATTAAAATCGTTTTCTACTGTTGATTACGTTTGTACAGAAATAATAATTTTTTTATTTACTGTCCGTGCATTGCCACTTTCATTTTTAGCGTATTAGCAATGAGTTGTGTGGTTTCCCCGATCTATACTCGTTCACAATGATAGTTTTTGGGGACATCGGACCGTCTGACGTTCCGGTGTTGTTAGCCTAGCTCGTCACCGTACGTGCTGCTTCCGGATGGCGGTTCTGGGCTACGGTATACACGATGATCACACATAAGCAACAAATTAAACTTACAATCACGCACACATATATCCACGAAATAGGTATTCATTAGGTTATGTTAAGGTGGGTATTTCTCAGAGAAAGCAACATCACTTTTATCACTATTATGTTGCACTTTGAGCAAGCACTGCTTTGCCACATGTCGAAGAAGTGCCGACATTACAAGCGCAGTGGCCAAGAACGTGCTCTGTCCTTTCATTGCTTCCGCATCAATCGCAAGCAGCACTGTCTTGCACGCCGATTCGGAAGACGAACTATTTGGTGAAAGCGAAAGCGAGCCACACCAGTCGGCAAAGCGCCGTTGTCTCGAGTCCAGAGAGTCCGGACGAAGGCCGAAGTTGACGAGACGGGTCAAGCCTATACGGTAGCGTGTACTTGCTGTTTTCTACGCTGATTTTACATTTTCATCAGCAATCCGTCGTATTTTTATGATAGCATGAGTACTTGAGAACAGGATAAAGCCTTGCACTTGTGTCAAGTCTTTCTGAGTGCTGCCCATGCCGCGCGTAGGAGCGTTCACATGTTTATTCTTGTACTTGAAGTAGTTTGTGTAGGCAACGTTGAATCTGAGCCGTGGAAAGCATGTTTCACGCCGTCTAGTTCACTGCCGCTCACTTACAAACCCTACCTCCCTTCTCCTTCGTTCTTTATCTAACGTAGCGTTACTAAACTAGCCTCCCACCTCTTTGCATGCGCTTTTGTCATAGTGGCACGGTAGACATAGCAGTTGTGTTGAATGCCCCGCTCCCACGCAGCTATTATTAGAATGTCCATGCAAGCCTGCAGAACCACAGAACATGAACCTCTTTATCCTCGTCCTCCCGCCCGTATGTTTATTGGGTCGTCTTTCAAATAAACCTGGCTGGTTCAGTCAGGGTAAACATGCTCTGTCAGACGTTGTTAGCGTATGCAGCGTTGGCAGTACCTGCGTCTCACCAATACACCTTCCGAGAACGTTGATATTTCTCGCTCGAACAAACACAGCAATTACTTGATTGGCTTCGTATTCAGAGATGAGAATTTCCCGTATACGCTGACTGACGCAGAAAGAATACGCATGCGTTTTGATTGCGAATGACTCTAACGTGAAAAAAAAATGCGCTTAAAAGTTCACCAGAAGCCTATTTAAAGGTACATCCTGAATATAAGTAGAGATAACAGCGTAAGTATTCTGACATTACCGCAACAACCTTTTTTTTTTTTCCCCTGCGTAGACCAGCGATGCGTGCGCGCTTAGGGCTAATTGAAACTGCGTGCATCTAGTGAAACTTCCGTTGTCTCCTCTTATTTTCTTTTCAATATATAGCAATACCGCAAGGAAGGTTGCATCACAGATGCATCTCTTCTACTGAGCTCAGTGGTCTTGTGTTCGATGTTTAAACCTCGCAGTATAGTTGCGTCGTGACATTAGCCATGTGGTACCGCATTGTGACAAAGTGCGCGTGGGTATCTTACTTTATTCTTGTTTCCCCGTAAAGGAATACGTAAACCGATAGGGCTTCAGGATTTTCATACGTGTCAGCCCACGCAACTAAAGCAGCTTTGTCGTCAAGCAGCGACACAAGCCGACGAGGTAATTTGCAGCAGCGGCTTACATCAGCTCTGATTTGACCTTATCGAGTCGATGTAGGAACGCGAAGAGTAGTCCGGCTAGCAAGAGCATCATTACCGGAAGTACTCAGAGGCAGCGCGACGGGCGAGTCCAACAGAAAGAAAGGAAAATAACATGTGTATACTGGAAGAAAATTATGAGGGTTGTAGCGGCGAATCGCGTAGAGAAATGGAGGCCAGAGAAAAAAATAGGTAAAGAACTAAGATGTCAGAAGAAAAGAAAAAGAACACAGAACCATAAATTGGCCGCAGTCTCGCGAAAGAAGTTTAACCCGATAACAGGAATGCGTCTCATAACTCACGCCACATCATAAACAAGTGCTACACGCGGCCGCCTTTACCGCAGAAGCATTTCTCGTTTACAACGGCACGCCCACCCCCAGGTTTCTCTCGGTTTTCCCTCCGATACACGTATTTACGCTTTAGGTCTTGCTTTAGACGTTTTCACAACTTGTCGCGGGGCAATTTTTCAGAGTGAGCTCCGCCCAGCAGCGGTTCTTTTCAGGGGATGGCGAGCTCCACTTTTGCTTTCATCAAATGAGCCTGCGATTTCCTCTCGTAGTTCTCGAGGTCGGCCGTGATGTAAAGTCAGAAAAGCACCTGCAAAAAAGCCAGCTAATGGGGGGGGGGGGGTGTTTTCGCACATTGTGGTGCACACCGAGTATTCACCTTCGGACTTTCAGGGGATTTCTCTAGCAAGGGCGTGCATTGCTTGCCCTCGTGGTGAAGCTAGACGAAGTGCTGCATAGATGAACACAGACTAACAACACAAAAACATTAGACGTGCAGGAGGTTACTTATGGTCCTACTGGGGCAATAAACGGCTGCATAACTTGCTGCGAAGAGGGTTTGACACGTCAGGAATGTACTGGAGAAAACATTTTTTTACACCGTACAGGGGCTGTACCCGACCTTGTAAGACATACACAAGTCAGTGCTAATGCATTTATTGCCACGCAATAGGACGGAAACGCCCACAGGCAATTAACCTCTTGTTTTATGACGCGTATTGCAGCGGCTAGCTTTTTCTCTTATGCAGATTGATGTACGAATTGTCGCTTCATTGTCTGCTCTACAAATGTTGCCTGCACGGCCTCTTTGCTTTCAGAAATTGAAAATCCTTGAGTTTCCGCAGAAACATATAAACGATACATTTGCGCCTACTTGTCAGCAATACCGAGCAGTTTAAGCAGTTGTATTTCGTTATCTACACTTAACACGTCCCCAAAGTGAGGATAGGCTCACAGTGGCAACGTAGTTAAATACAGTGTACTCGTGCAAAAGTAAGCTTGTGTCCTTATGAACATGGGGATGACCACAAACACTTATATTTTAACGGCATGAAGTAAAACTTTCATGGGCACTAAAAATTAATACAAGAAATGATATAATATTTGTTGTTGGCTGTATTATTATTATTATTATTATTATTATTATTATTATTATTATTATTATTATTATTATTATTATTATTATTATTATTACCCAGCAGTCAAGCTTGGATACACACGGCTTGTATTTTAGTGCGCTTTTATATGGCTTATTGTGTCCGCATGCACCGTTGTTATGTTTCGCGCACGGCAATCAGGAAACCTATATGTTTGATGTGTGGGGTAATTTGGTATTTTGGACATTTATTGTATGTCAACTCTACCACTTCATGAAGATTTACAGTTCAATACAGAGAATGGATATGTGAATGACCGTCCGTGTGCTTATTTGTACTGTTTTACGATTGTCGACAACATTACAACTTCCATGCGAAAATGTGTTTAGAAGTGTTCTACAATTTCAAGTACGATGTACTTCACTATGGTACAGCACTAAGGCCTGTATTCACAAACCAGTCTTGCCTTAACTCGAGTTTTCCTCAAGTTTCTTTACCCTCTACTAGCGTTATAAAGGCGCAAAGATGGTAACGAGTTAAAAGATCACAACGAGACTGGTTCACGAATACTGACTTACTTTGTACATCTATCGCAATAAAGGCTTACAACTGATAAGAAAAAACTGAAAGCAGAGCTGAGGATGGTTTGCGAACATGGGCCTAAGCTGTCCCAGTTTTCAGAATATGGAGTTGAGCTTAGGTGAAGTGTTTAACAATTTAGAGTACTTGATAATCTACTATGGTGTGTTTAGGAAAAGTGGTTAATGACTTAGAGTACTTATTACTCTACTATGACAGGGCATAAAGGCTTGTCATGGGTTAAAAAAAAAGTGGTTAATGATTTAGAGTACTTGGTATACTCCATTGGGGAAGAGCTGAAAGCCATCCCTTGATGATGGAAATAACAAGACGAAACTGTGCGTTTAAAAAAGTTGTTAACTATTTAGAGTACTTGGTACTACACTACGGGACAGCATTAGAATGTTTAGAAAAAAAATTGTCCGCACCTTCCCTCGGGGGAACACTGAGGAGGATGCGGAGCATATAATTGGTTAACGGGGTGTTAAAGTGCGACTTACTTGGGTCGATGGCTAAATTGGTTAACGTGGTTGTGAAATGGGGTGTTAAATTGCGACTTACTTGGGTCGATGGCTAAATTGGTTAACGTGGTTGTAGGAGGGGGTGTTAAATGAGTGAACACGTACACACGTATGCGAAAGGACGGCGCTGGTCGAAGGGACGTCGATCATTGTGTTTGTGGATTCGTTGGAATTCATTTCACCGCGACCTTGGACGTCGACGCGCCGTACAAACCAACCGACGAGCGGCAACTGAGCGAGCGAGCGCTGACCTTGAGTATATATACAGCGCGATGGCGCATGCACTGTCAGCTGTTGAATGTTCTCGAAGGAGAAGCGCGCGCGCGGCACAGATGGCGACGGCGTATGCGCTGTCAGCTGTCGAATGTTCTCGAAGGAGAAGCGCGCGCGGCACAGATGGTGGGCGACGGCGCGACGGCGCATGCGCGCGCGTCAGCTGTCGAATGTTCGAGAAGCGGTGCGGACGGCGCGGACGGCGCACTACAAGGCGCGAGTATAAGATGCTTCCGCATCTAAAAGTGGTTAACCATTTAGAATACTATATGTACTCTACTATGGGAGAGTACAAAGCCGTCCCTCGACACTACCTTGGGTATGAAAGGGGGGGGGGGGTTAGAAAAAGTGGGTAACGATTTAGAGTACCAGGTACTCTACTATGGGAGAGCTTAAAGCCGTCCCGTAAGAGTAGACACACAAGTCCAAACGCTACATATTGGTACGAGGTCTTCTTCACGCACATTGTAATTGATGCTACCTTGACGAGTCTCCACACATGCTCTAGGTTCTCTGTAGGTTTTGTCAGCCCATATTGCTTGAGATAATACCAATCGCAGCATAAAGGGCCACCCCTGAAAAGCCTTTAGGTGTGCTTACTATCCTTTAAACTAATATTACCAAATCTAAAATAAGAAAAGCACGTTTTTTTAAACATGATAAAAAATCTAAGAGTACCACAGAAGGCTTTGCGATGGATCACAGCTCAAAAAGAAAAAAAAATGGCAGCATATCCACGGGGTGGATGATGGAGAGTGGGGCGAAGCATCCGTCCATGTATTCGTTCTTGCTTCCGTCCGTCCGTGCGTCCATCCATGCGTCCACCCATGCGTCCATCCGCCCGTCCGTGCGTGCGTCTGTATGTGCGTCCGCACGTCCATCCATGCGTCCGTCCATGCGCTCGCCCATGCATCCACCCTGCGTCCGCCCATGCGTCCATCCGTTCGTGCAGCCATGCGTGCGTCCGTCCATGAATCTGTCTGTGTGTCCATTCGTCCATCTAGTCAACACTCCAAGTACAACAATCTCGCATCTTTACATTATATATTTCGCATATAGAAGCACCGCCATCCAGCAGACATTCCAAGGAGTAAACGAGAGGTGGCACACGCACACTTTCTTACGGCTGGCGCTTCGTGTCTACTTCCCACCTTTAACCACCTCGAGTTCATGGTATATACTAGTTCACTGTATTCATGGCACTGCGGCCCAGCGCTCGCTAAACCTTTCTGAAACAAAGGAGGTTACGTCCAGCAAGTATAACGTAGCAACCTTTTCTTGTCAGATACTGGTCAATGTACATGCCAATGGCTGCTAATGGGGAATGAGAGACAGAAGAATTTGGCTTTTATTTAACGCGAACGCTGCGATTTTTTTATTGTTTAACAACGCACAGGAGATATCTCCCACCGGCACCCCCTTGGAGGTCAAGGCGTAAGACATGTTACGTGCTACGAGGGACGAACGGGTGCCGCTTTGACGAGCTTCGCCCCTAAAAATCACAGCAGATGCATCGTTGCTGTAGTAGAGTCGGATGGCTTCCACGCGTACACGTTTTCCCTGTAGCTCGGCCACAATTTACCACAACAAGGGAGACGAGTGCAACAAGGGAGACGAGTGCATCGCGTTCCATTCTGACCAACCCCGTGTCAAAAGACACATACCTTCACCAACACGAATTCACAAGTTACCCTTCAATTCTTCAGGTAATTGTTAGAAATTTTACTCCGGGTGAGCTGGGCCACGTTTATGTCGGCTCAAATGGGTAGTTATTTCTCTGTGGCTATTTAGTCGAAGTTCATTTACAAAAAAAGGACAAGAAAAAGTGTATGTACTTCACGCCCTCTCATGATGCACTACTGTCAGGGAATGCAGCGTTTCGAAGAGATCGGCTGGCTTGTAGTTTCCACAAAACTCTGACAAACAGCGTAAGAACATTTGTTCGGTAAGTACCGACATTCAATTGGTTTAGGAACCATCTGCCACAATAACCTTTGGTATATGCGAAATCAAAAAAAACCAGTATATATATATATATATATATATATATATATATATATATATATATATATATATATATATATATATATATATATATATATATATATATATATATATATATATATCGGTGTCAGTAACGCGCCTTGTATCCAGATGGTAGCGTTGCCTCCGTCCGGGACATCCATCGCACGACCCGCTCTCGACGGGAGACTGAGAGAGAAGGCGGGCGCGCGAAAGAGAGGGGTGCGCGCGCAGCTGCAGCGAGCGAGGAGAGCGGAGGAGCGACACCGATATCAGCGTCGCGTCCCTAGCTTATTCGGTAGAGCGTCGCGCTGCGGCCCGCCACGTCCTCTTTCTTTTAAAGATAGAGAGAATACTGCGGACGCCGCCGACGGCGGTGGATGGTTTGGGGTCGCTTATAAAGTGTATTCACACTTGAAACTTGATAGAGCAGAATAGGAAGGTCTTGGTGCCAAGTCCGGCTGCAAATGGTTGTCGCAAGTGAGCTCTCTTTGAACTTTGTTGTCGAAAATAGAATAGCAATGCAGCCAGACCGAACCTTCCAAGCATTGTCCTCATTACGAACAATCTCAGCCGTCCGCACAATTTGTTTTGTTAGCGACATCGTGACGCAAGCGTAGGTGTTTTACAGTGTTGCGTTCGTTGCACTTGGCACCTGAGGCAACGAGGCCACTGAAAAACGACTCGCGAGTGTCGAGAATTTAGGATAAGCGACACGACTTAGACCCGAAAAAACGTCAGGCCAAAGAAGAAAAATTTAATTCTTTAAGTTTCAATCAAGGAAAAGCGACAAATTAAAAAGAATGAGTAGATTCGAAAAAAAAAAGCGACCGAGACGTCTGTCTCGGCGGGAACGAGATTATACTTCTCCTTAAAGACGGAGCTCCACGTCTGACGCATTCACTCAGATCCTAATCCATTCTCGGGAAAGAAGACGTCTCGGCCGAGGAAGGACTGCGGTAGCGTACCGCGGAGTAAGAAGTCAGAAGCACGCCACACGCTACCGCGCGCTTCATGCTTCGTTTCCGTCCGACAATCTCCCGCAAGAAGTCTCGAGTGTCGCAACACACACATATACGCGCAATTCGTCCAACTGCGAGACCGAAACTGTCAGAACGGCGGCCCTATTCTCGCAAAGAATCAGCTTTTTTTTTTTCCTTACTCTGGGCAGCCGCGAGCAGATTATGATGATGCCTCCGTCTTCTCCACCATCTTTCTGAAGAAAACTTTTGCCGCACCGCTTCTCTTTTCCTTGAGACTTCATCGTCGGCTCGTTCCTCGATTCACACGAGCCTCGAGGAACCAAGTGGCATCATCTCTCTATCTCTTACATACCTTCCCTTCCACTCTGTTCATCCCGACTTCTGCAACTGCTTGTTTGTTTGTCGGCTCAAGCCCGGAGCCGAGCCAAGCCGCGTATCTCTCTCTGCTTCCTCCCCCCCCAACCCATCCACCTCTGCTCTTTCTCGGATAGAGACAATGTTGCCCGTACCTCACGTGCGGCGCATACTGTGCGAGTGGACACGCATATAGACATAACAGTGTTGGTCGGTCTGCCAGCCGCTCTCTTTGCGAATGCATATTTCTTTTTGGCGCACAAGACGAACGATTTGGAAAATTGCAAGCGAAAGGCAGGCCGACGCCGCAGTTCTCCCCGTGTAGACGGCACATAATAACTCCTCCACCGCAGCGCCCACTGTGATGCTCGGACCTGATAGCCGAGCGAAATGGGCTCCGTGTATCCCCGGTGGTTTGGCGGCCCTATCGGAACACGTGCATGTGGGTAGTAACGTTGTGCATAGTTTCAGCCGGCCCAACCGCGGGGTTTCGCGGTGTTCCCGAGGCGAAATGGATGGCAGCGCGATACAGGCGTGATGTACGTACCAAACCTTATTTGCGGCCAAAGAACGAAGCAGTGGAGACCTTGGAGAATATTTTGTAGCGCTACGGAAAAGATTAGTGGGAAAAACGGGAGTATAAACAAAATGGTTTGCAGTCAGACTCTCCTCCGTCGTATTCCCTCGAGCAGTTCAGAAGTACACGTTGTTAGACTTGTCGGCCTATGCTCAATGAGAACCACAGCTGTGGCTATTCGGCGCTACGAAATAACGAGGACTCCCTTGAGCCTTACGTTCTTACTTGTTTACACGAAATATCCACAACTGCGGCTTCGAATGGAGCATTTTATTCCTGTGAAACATTCATGATTGTAGGAAAAAAGGCAGCTATGTTGTGGGTTTCGCATAGATATTCTAGATTTTTTTTTAAGTGAGTGTAAAGCCCTGCAATGTGTGCACGCGAGAGCTCGCGAGAGAAAATTGTGAATCAAACTTGCAACAGAGGCTGCATAAATATGACGTCAACATCTACATGCATTCTTGTGACGGTGAATTTACATTTATGTGACCTCTATATATCTGCAAAGAGCCGAAAAAAATAAGGACAGCTCTATCCACGTACAGAGACCATAATATAATTATACTTAAGACGAATGCAAAAAGCGACACCGCACATTACTTTTGCGTTCTTGTACTTATCCTCGCATCATTTGGAGGATTGCAGGTAGCATCATTTTTTTCAACTGTTTATATGGACACCTTGCTCTGCTCTTAGATAGGAAGCAATGTCATTAAAGACAAAACAAATAGTTGGTCTAACCAACGCGCCCCCGAAGTGTGCTGTGTATTATTGTATTCCTGCGCGCCACAACTCGTTCCATTTCAAACAAACGAAACAAAAGTTTTGTGGACGTAAAGTGCAAAGCAACAGAAAGGCGAGCCTCTCAAGTCCATTTGGCTGACTCATTTAGCGATTGTCAAGCTTCGACCGACTCGAAAGGGGCTCCATTAGCGAGGGCGTTCCTAGCGCCTTCTTTATTGGGGTCCTTGGCTCTGTCAGGTGCGGCTCGAACGACGGGGAAAAACAACAACGAAACACTCGAAACAAAGAGCCCACTATCTGATGTGAGCCCAGCTTCAAGTTCGTGCGTCAGGTCACAACGCGGCGTTCCCTGGAACTGCCACTGTTCGAGAAGTGCGAAGAGAGTTCCAGCCAGCTTCATCGGTTAGGCACAGTCCGTAGTGGAGTCTGAAGGAGAGAGGGAGGTTAGAACGAAGCGAGCACTATCAGCTGCCAAAAGGCGTTGCATGTGCCGAAGGTGCGGAGGGACCCGTGGGGGGGGGGGGGCGTGACTTTTGGACCGTCGTTAACCACTACGTATACGTGACAGTAGGAGAGACTTCCAGATGATGTTGCCGGAGGGTGGGCGTCTCTTCTCTCAATGCCACACTCCCAGAGCCTCGCGAGCGAAGCATAATGACATTTCTCGCACCCTCGGCTCGAACTGCTGCCGATCGAGCGGCGTCCCACCATTAGCGCCGGACGCAAGCGTGGGCTATACGACGCTAGAGGTCGCGGCGCTATATAACAAAAGCAGGAGGCGTGAGGTAGCACCATCGGTTCCTAGGCACCTTTCCCTCAGCCTGCGTGGGACCGTCCCTCACTTACTTCTCTCTCTCTCCTTCTCTTTCAACCATCAGTTCTTACTTAGTTTCTACCTGGACTACTATACATCCCGTGCATTCTGATGCGACTAGACTTCTTCCGAAGACCGATCCCGTCATTCTCACATTTATCCACTCGTGCCTCTCCCACCAGTTTGCGAGACGAGGCTGTTCATTTGGGCCATTCCCCAAGGCACCTTTAGAGTGCGATGCTGGGCTGTACAGCTTATAGGCACGTGGTCACGGCTGCTCCTGGATAGATGACCGGCGGTCGTTGGAAACTCCGTGCCTTCTCGAGTCCTCTGGCTGTGCCGCCTCGTGCTTTGCCGTCCGGTCGGCTAAATATAACTTGTGCCACCTTCTCAGTCTATTTCGTTTTATTTGACTGTCGGCCTTTCTTTTTCTCCTTGACTCCGCCGTTCTTGAGAAGTGGTGCCGGGGGCGCTTCTGAAGACGGCTCCGCACAATGGCCGCATTTAGCACCCCCTCCCAACGTCTTGCAATCGGATCAAGCGCGTGAATCGAGACTCCTGTTTGGACAGAGAGCAACTGCCGGGGATAATTTTGCTGGCCGCAGTGGACAGTCGACGGGCGCCTTATTCCGGGTTCCCTTTGTATGTTTATATTTGGCCTCGACTCGCTGCCCTGCCCCGGTCCACTTATCAGATCAGAAACGTCAATGCGTCTTCCTCTTCTGCTCCTCTTCTTCGTCCGAGGTGAAAATTACACTTTCTCAAGTTGACGTGTGAGTGAGAGTGGATGGCGACGACCTCGGCAGGCAAGCTTCTTGGGTTCGACGACGGATGCCAGCTATATCCAGAACTTCCACGTTTTTCGCTTGTCAACCCGCTTTATATAGTTAACTGAATGTCAGATGGACTCCTTCACATATGAGCTAGTGAATAGAAATACGGCACAGAGTACAATAGCTGGTTTAAATTTTCCAAGAGCTAATGTCGTGAAGCAGGGCCACTGATTTTTTTTTTCTTTTCACACAACATATAGACGAGTTTCTAGGCATTTCCGTTTGTGTGCTTTGGCTCAGCACCGCTAGTGAGTCAAAGAACGGGAATTACCGAAGGCTGCCTAGAGATGCCAGTCCGCGAATACAGTAGTATGAGCACCGTATCTTGGCTCTTGCTGAAGCCAAGATCACCTGCAATTCTTTTAGGGGCGAAACTCCTTAAGGCGTGGGTCGGATGTTGCACGTAACGACCAGTGGCACATACCTGCTCTAGAGCGGGTGTGTGCCACAGGGGAGGCCAGATGAGCGATACTTGGAGTGTTCACTAGATGGACGCACCGGCGGACGTATGGACGGACGGACAGACAGACTAGCAGACTGACGGCGGATGGATGGACGCGCGGAGCCTGTATGTGCCACAGGGGATGCGAGATGGAATTACTGCGAGGTGGGGGGTACCCTAGATGGACACTCGGACGGATGGATAGACATACTAGAGGACGGACGGATGCATGGACAGACGGACGGACGCATGAATGGACGCACAGATGGTCGCGCGGGCGGACGGAAGCAAGAACGAACGGAAACACGGACGGGCTGATGGATGTTTCACCCCACTCATCATCATGCACTCCTTGGATATGCTGTGATTTTTAAGCGCCGACCATATAACACACTACGTGAACTTTGACTTAATATTTATTGGTTAGCTATATACGCTTGCCTTTAGCATCACAAATAATTAACCCTAATGTGCAATAAAAGAATTAGATTTTTTTTACTTTTCACGTGTTTTTTTTTTAGTAGTAGATGTCCTCTTTTCATGGTATAATAGAACGCGCAGTAATATGTCACTGAAAGGTGAACAGGAAAATTATTTTGTCCTTCATTTACTGCGCGTTCAGTCCTCTGCGTTCTTGTAATCACTGACAATGAGAGTTTTTAAAAAAAGCGAGAATACACGATGACTGAGTGTCATAGATTACTAAGAACAAGAGCTTACCTGCAATTAGGTGACCAAAGGAGCAACAAATGAGAGAGAAGAGAGGGCTGCTTCGGCGAACGAAGTCGATATGTGAAAAAGGAGAGAGCAGAAGCAAAACAAAAAGAGAGCAGGTTCCTCGAACTAGAACGAAAAGACACAAGAAGGCTTTGACGTAAGCTCCGGGGCATGTTTAAACAGCGTCTCCCAACAGCTCCGAGCATTCTGGTCACGTCACGCACCTCACGCATAACAATGAACGGGCGTGTTGCTGTCAAACGTGGAAAGGTCAGAGGTGAACGAAGGAAGGTTGAAACCAGAGAAAAATGAAGATGGAATACGTGCCTACGAGCGTTATTGTCACCGTGATGGAGACATGAAACATGTTCCAACGAGATAGATGGAAGAATGAAAACTGACAGGTTTCCTTTGCGCTCGAATAAGATGACAGAAAGCTAAAACCACCCTCATTTCTTTGTCCAGTCAATGCATTACGACTCCTCGATTTTGCTACACTTTCTGGACGTAGTTCACGAAAGAGCCATGCCATTAGAGCCACACCAGTTCCTCTAGTGTTAGTACAGTATGACGCTAACGGTTTCGTTGCAGTGGTGTCAGTGATGGCAAAGGTGCAGTAATACGCCGTATACCCTGCGCTAATTGCACGAGACAAGAGCTCAGGTCACCTCTATTCGGCTCCACTTTCTGCGTTAGTTCGAGAGTGATGCGCTTTGGCCCTCGATTTGACGAGTGCAGACCACTCCTACTCCACTTCGGCTATTTATTAGACGTCGTGCTGCATGAGTTCAGTGGCACTGCTCCACCAGCTTTCCTGTGACTTCTTGCCTCGTGCAAGTAGCGCAAAGTTTACTACGTGGCTGCACTTTTGCCCTTGATTTGACCACTGCACCGAAACTGCTAGTGTCATACTGCACTAACAATAGAGGAACTGGCGTGGCACTGGCATGACACTATCGTGAAATACATCCAGAAAGTGCAGCCGAATCGAGAATACTTATCATAGTGAAGCTTATATGAACTGGTGCAGCACCACGTCAAATCGAGCGCAGATGAGCAGGTGGTGCAAGTTGCACTCGCCAAATCAAGCGCCAAAGCGCAGCACCATTTAACTGGTGCAGAAAGCGCAGCAACATCGAGGAGACATGCTGTTGCTGCCCCCGCCCCCTCCGAAAGCTTTCTGCACTTAAGGCGGTTTAGCATTGCCCCCAAGATTGGAGGCACCTCACCCCAGTTTCGCGCTGCCTCCGTGATTAGCCTACCATTGACCACGCTACGATCTCCTGTGGTGACATCACGACGTCCGGCACGTCACACTGACGTCACGAGGACGTTATACGGTAACGTCCTCACGTTATGATTGTTTGCATCGTTTTTGTGGACTCATATTCGCATTTGATGAGGCATAGAAGGCCTTCGCCTTAGTAAAAACGAAGGTGTTATTTCACAGTTCTGTTATTGTTCTCTGTGCACATGAATGGTAACTGCTGTTCCAGGAGCGAGAAGCATGTGTCAGTTTCATAACGTTTGCATAAAGTGTGATTAGTGTAGCTTCTCCATTTCCGGGCCGTGAGAGATGATCTTGTCATCAAATAAGGAATGGAATAACGCTTCATTTGCCGCTAGAGATAGGAAGGAGTATTTAAAGGGCCTCTAAATGACCACTGTATTCGCGGATAACGAGTACTTCATTCTGCTACACTCCCCGTCTTTTCGCCACACTCCGTGGCACCATTTGTATCATGTAGTGCCAGTGAGGAAACAAGCTCTTGATTCGGCTGCATGTGAGGGCTATCAGAGGTAGATCTTCGTCTATCACCCTTTGCCATGTCACCGCACGGCTGTCCTTCCTTGACTCGCACGACTATTGTGTGCGATCAACTTACTTAGCTTAGTTTTGTGCTTCCTAATCTGCGCAAGCAAGAATTTACACCATGATATCGAAAACAGCGACATGCTCGCAGGCTTAAAACATTGAGTTTCGGCGTTTTTGAGAAAAAGTAAGTGATGAGGAGCAGATATGGCACTTGGGGGAAGGGTTAGCGAAGGCGAGAAAGGAACTACACATTCTTATTTGATGAATAAGTTATTTAGGGACCCTTTCAACCTCCCCATAAGCATAAGATCACGTTGTCATTTATTAGTTTGTTGAGTGTTTACGTCGTGTTAACTTTGCTGTGCACCTATCGTCCACTATGCTCATTGTTTATTTTAAGGATGCTAAGTGTGTCATGCATGGTAAGCTCTTCCAGTGTTCGGAAACGACTTTCCTCCATTTACCTGCTTCTCGCGAAAGCTAAGCTTACCTGCTTGCGTGTGTTAACCAACATCCAAAATAATTGAAAAACCTGCAACATTAAGGAATTGATTGATATGTGGGGTTTAACGTCCCAAAACCACCATTTGATTATGAGAGATGCCGTAGTGGAGGGCTCCGGAAATTTCGACCACCTGGGGTTCTTAACGTGCACCCAAATCTGAGTACACGGGCCTACAACATTTCCGCCTCCATCGGAAATGCAGCCGCCACAGCCGGGATTTGATCCCGCGACCTGCGGGTCAGCAGCCGAGTACCTTAACCACTAGACCACCGTGGCGGGGCTGCAACATTAAGGAATGCGTTCCGATTTATTAGGACGGATTGCCTAACCATATATATTTAGGAACCCTCTACAATGATAGTTGGAAGAAACTAGATCAATATGGGAGTTGTGTTCGGTAATTCTAAAGTGTTTTGAAGTCTGATGAAAAGATAACGTGGTTTGTGCAAGTTCATTATTGAAAATTTGCGTGCAAGCTAGCCAAGACACGGACAAGTATTGAATGGACACCAGCGCTTGCTATCAGATGAACGTTACACGGTGCGTTGATTGGGCACGTATGCTCGTTCTGGTATAATGAAGCTTTTACTCGACAGTAAACGCTAAACTATAACGTGCGTATGTGTTAGTTTGCTTTTAAAAATTCAATGATGCAGAATCACTTTAAAGACTCGAGAGTCACGAAATGATGCTGCACGGTTCATCGCCATAACTTTCACCCTCTCCCGTGTCAACTTGGGTCATTCCCTCCGGGCATCCGTGGTGCATTGGCCATGCACGTTAATGACGCTTCCGCAGAAACTCTTCTTTATTCTAACTCGTTCAGTCGGGACCATTGCGGAAACCGAATGTGTCACGTCCTGGCGAATCAATAAGCCAGAACACAGGATATCCGAAAATGTTCGTCGGAAGTGCACGCATGGTGCTTTCAATGTCATTTACGAATGATGCATTGCATACACCATTCTGTTGTTCAGAGGTGCGATTATGCGCGATGTTCATTATACATGAATTACGCATCAAAGTTTGCTGTACACATGATTCCACCATAGTTTCCCGCACGTAATAATGTTTTTATTTATCTTTATGACAGCCCATTATAGCCTACGCCTCTGGCTCATATAAACTTATGTACTTATGTAAAATATCTGAGTTTGAATGTAACGCTCTTCCCAAGCTTGCGGAACAAGAAAAGAAGTAAATTGGAACGCAACGAGTCTATACATGGCCTGTAAGAAATGAAGATCATTACAACTTCTGCTTACGTCACTGCACTGGCGCTTGACTGAATATATTACAGGGCGGCTAATAATTTTATTAGAACGCCACCGTAAGGTGAATTCGCGTACTCAGAGGTCCTAGATATACCATGTGCGTGCATGAGTTGCATTGTTTGCTGTTTTATTTGTGAAAGCTAAAACGAATTTAGATGCCTCTGTCCTCATCGCGAACGAGAACAGATATAAAGCAGAAAGGGAACTATTCTCATCTTCACACCTGTAGCACGAAGCTTCGAAGATAATTCACACAGATTGGTCTTCAAATCTTCGAATTGCCCGTCCGATTCTATTGATAGTATAAATTAGTAGAGAATCGCACATTTAATTTTAAGCTTGCAGGTTGCTTCGTACTTCGTATTTATATCCTTCTTGCAAACAAGCAACATCCGCTACACCTTCCTTGTCTTTGTATAGACTGCTACTTCTCATTCTAGCAGAAAAACGAAACGAGCCCTTAACAATTCCCCGTTGTACGAACAGTGTGTTTACCTTACAATTCTCGGTGGAGCTGATTTGCTAAAGATAAACCGAGACCTGCCTTGAATACAATTAAGAATGATTCAAGCAGATAGGCAGCACTTTGTAGACGCTGCCTAGAAGAAAGAAAGTGGACTCCGGTCACAGCAGAGCACGGGCAACTGCGAAACGAGAGCGTTCCTATCAAATGCTGAAAGGAGGCAAGCATCGCAAGCCGTGTGCACTGACGCACGATAACCGCTCCGTTCGTTCGGTGTCACCTGCCCGATGCCTTCGCTCAAAGGGCCGCCTTCGCTAGCAGCCGTCGTCCTCCGCCTATAGGACCCCACACGCCGACATCACTAGCTCCTGTCAGAGCGCATTGTGGCTTCGCGCAAGCATGAACTGAAGCCAAGCACGCCTCCTCTCTCCTTCCATTTTAGGCTACGTCCAATGCTCCCGATGCCCCACTCTCGGCCTCCCTCGCAACCCCTTCAACCTACCGCCCGAACGCCTTCGCAGGCGAGAGAAATATCAAGACGCAGCCACTGATGCGCTGAGAAAGAAGCGAGAACCGACGCGAGAAGAGTTGCTCGGCGCAGCGTCTCTACCAGGTTTTTCGAGAGCCTGCTTTTCCGCGCATTCTCCTCGCGCTGTTCTCCGCTGTCTCGGCGCTTGAAGAACGAAGATGCGTCGAAGACTTCGGCTCAGTAAAAAGAGAATGAGAAGAGTGGGGCGAGAAGAGGACTGGAATAAGGTGTGAGGAGGGTGAATGGGAGTAGAGATAGATCTCACAGGCGGTCGCCCCGAAAAAACCGCCTCCTGATTGAAGTTTGTGGCACTTCAACGGCGGCCGACGGCAAACAGCAAAGCGCACTCACTCCCGCCGAATCTGTTCTGCATCGACTGTCCGGGACAAGCGCGCGCTCCCGGAGAGCGCGCCACGCTCGAACGACTTTAACGAGTGGCGTCTTCTCGAGTGTCACGGCTGCAGATGGCTCGACATCTCCACCCTCTCACCTCCCTGCGATCCTGTCGCCTACGCTTCTCTCGTTCTTTTATCCTTCTTATTTTGTTACCTCAGCAAGCTCGCCTTTTACAACCTCCTCCTTTTATCATTCTTTAGTTGTCTCTCTCTCTCTCCGGTCCAGCTTTTCTCGGTGTCACTGTGCCGTAACAAACAGCTAGAGAGCGGCGCACTAAATTTATTTCTCTCCTTTTTTAAGTAAGTCGCTTACACACTATGCCAGTACGCATTTGTGTATGTCGTACGGTAGAGGGCATACTCATCCGTACTTCGATAGTCCAGACACACGTGACTACGGGGCGGAAAGAAGGGCGAGGGAACGCTTGCCAGGCTAGGTGGCTTGCCGCTGGGCTGCCAGAGGTAACCTACAACCCCCCCCCCCCCCCGCCTTCTCCCTTAGTCGCACTCCAGCTTTCATCCCAGCGTTCCCCACCACCACCGACTCCCCGCGTACACGCGGCGTCGTCGTCTAAACCGCGGGAGGTATAGATAGCATGGCGAGGTGCCTTCGCTTTGTGAACTAAGCCCCGCAAAAAAAAAGGACCTGATCGCCGAGACGGATGAAAGACTTCGTATATGGAACAGTGGCCGCCCGCAATATCATGATTGCCTGTCAGTGGTTTGGTAGGGAAATGCGTCGGGCTTCGACGAGCGAGTCGAAAGACGAAGAGGAGGGGTCGCCAGGAGTTGGCGTTCATAATCTGGCGCGACCATCTACCCGACCTCTCTCTTTTCGAGTCACCGCGCTGGAGTGGACTAAGGCGGCCGCGCTAAAGAAAACCCCTATCGAACTTCCCAACTTTTCATTTCGGTTGTTATGTTATTTTTTTTTTGCTTGGGTTTTATGGCGGCCATTCGAATTTATTGTCCCGGATGAGCTAGTTATAAAGTCGTCACATTAAACGCAGGACCAGACACAATAAATTCGCCTGCTTCATTCGAAAGAAGATGAGCTGATGCAAATATAAAAAGATGGGCATAAATAGAAAGTTGTTCTGAGAACTAATGTTATGCCGTAAGATTCTAGAAATGAGATATCTCGAACGTGGTGGTCGCCTCACGCTGGCATTGGACAGTGCTATCTATCTATCTATCTATCTATCTATCTATCTATCTTCTATCTATCTATCTATCTATCTATCTATCTATCTATCTATCTATCTATCTATCTATCTATCTATCTATCTATGGTTTTTTTATTTTGTAATATCTTTACAGATCAGGTCAATTAAGCCTATATCGACTGCGAAATTAAGCATGGCGGCGTTCCTCAGGCATGCTTTGCGACATATCATCTCAGCACCGACCGACAAACTGATCGCACATACATATCTCGCCTTCACCGATCGCCGATTCTCTCCCATTGTGTTTATACTGCTCCTCAAGCGGCATCCCACAGGCACGGATCAATCCCACTCAGCAGCGTTTCTCGGGGAAATGGTTGGTGCGGCTCGCATTACGACTCTGTTGAGAGATCAATAGTCGCGACATCTATGTATGCTCTCGAAAGGACAGCAAAGCTAGCGGCACCTCCATTCTTCGATTTATCTCGCCCGCTAGGCGTGTCTCTTTCTCTCCCCTGTATATCGTCTCAGATGTCACTGTCGGCGACGGTTATCCCTCCCACCGCTAAAGCCATCTTTGTGCTCTCCGTCTGCATATAAGCATTTCTGCACGGTATGCGGCCCTTTCTTTTTTCCAGCTTTCGGCGGACGTGTCGCAGATGGATCGGCCGGCGTGTTTTGTCTTGTCCACGTTAGTTCGTGGCCTCGGTGTCATCTCCGACGGTGTATGCAGTCGATACATCATGCAGTATACTCGGGAAGCCTTTCACTAGCGGCCGCTGGTGGCAGTATGGCTCGTCTTTTGATCATTGCCAACGGCGTTTTTTCTTGCGAGTTGGCCTTGTTATTTCTCGCTTAAGCGCTACATACCGTCACGAAAACATGTTTTTATACGATGGCAAGTTATTTACGGTAGTACAATAACCAATTTATACAGTTTTTTTTTTGCGTGCAACACAGGAACGTCAGTCGGTTTGCACTCGGTATATGCGGTGATGAAGAGAGATCGTGTGCACAATTGTTCATTTTTTTTCACACGTGCACAGATGACACTAGTGCCGATTTTCGTCGATCTGTATTCACTAAACGGGATCGT